>ML780765.1:123857-141893 GCA_009831015.1 Picea engelmannii
GGAGAAGGTAAAAAGTTGAAACCAATTCGATATGGTCCCTTCAAAATTGTCGGCAAGATTGGTAACAATGCTTTTCATTTAGATTTGCCTCCATATATGCAGATGTATGCAGTTGTTAATGTTGAGAATTTGAATTTGTATGAACCTCCGTTGATCGATGATCAAGGAGAGCATGTTCAGATTCCTTCCATAGATGATTTTTCTCCAGAGTATCTAACAGAACTGTAGGAAGACACCATACTTGACAGGAGGATGCGAACTTCGAAGCGAGGAAATGTGGAGTATTTGCGAGTTGGTCTTAAGGGGACAAATCCAAGCAAGGCCAAGTGGATTGAGGTTGGAAGGGTGAGGGAACTATACCCTCATCTTCACATAGTCTGAGATAGTCTTTTGGAGGTCCAAAAGCTTCCCAATGGGGAGGTGTGATCAGGGGATCAAAAATTTGCTCAATTTTCAAAGTGCTTGGAATGCGACGAAAACAGTTCCATTGCGTCCATCTCGTCTTCCTGATTCTGGTGGTATATTTACTTTCGCAAATGGAGTCCGTATGGAGGAGATATCGCAATCTGTCTGCCAAGCCAAACAGGCAAAAATTTGGAATGCTGACTGTACCTGTCCGTATAGTCCGTACGGCCACGTGGAGGGACGTACCATCATGATGACGTGGCAATTTGATGATGTGGCATATTTTTATTGGCTGATGGTTATCCAATCGAATGTTGACACGTGTCTCATTGGCAGTGAATGGTATGAGGGCACGTGGCCCAATGTTTGGGTGCCACGTGTCCCCCATTGGTTGGCTTATAATGGCTATGTAAAACTAATGGAGGCCACAGGGTTCGACCCCTGGACCTCCCAACACAGCATATGACTTTACAAGTTGCGCTAACCATGGTGCCAACCCGTGTTCCTTGTTACATAACCCAACGCACATATATTTGAATTGTAATGTTGTAATAGTTGGAAAGGGGGGTGGGCCGGGGCCAAGCCCCGACCCGTGGACACATTATTACATATGACCGCATATGTTAAACCAAACTTTTGGCGCGTGATATGAATATTACATTGTAATGTATTGCAATGTATTACATTGCAATACATATATATATATATATGTTGCCATTTAAAACATGCGTGCGGGAATGCTATACCCTTTGGTTAATGCGTATGGTTTGACCGGTGGCTAACTGCCTGGGAGTTAAAACGGTTAAACTACTTTTGCGCCCAGCCTATGGTTCCATGCGCCATGCACCCAAGTGCCTAGGCGGTTAGGGGCTGGCGCTCCCTTAATCGTCCTACGGTTTGTACCGGTGCGCGATTATGCACGGGACTGGGTTCTTTACACTTAAATGAGCGTGTGTGCTAGGTTTGAAGCACAAGGGTACAATTTGTAGAACCAGAGACAACAAAGTTGGAGAAGGAGCTTCAAGGAGGCATATCTTTCTCATTTTTCGACCGTTTCAGGTGCCGAAAGAGCCCAGACAGGGGTTTTGGGACGTTGCGGAGCCATTGGAGCAGTCAGTTTGTCATTTTGAGAATTGTAAGGCATGTTTTTGAGCACTTTGAGCAATTTAATAATAATGATCCATTGGAAGCTGGACCAGGAGATGTATCCCGGAGTGGGGTGAACTCCTTTATCAAGTTGTTGTGTTTATGTTCTGATGTTCAATGTTTTATGTTGTTGTCTATGTGTATTCTTACATAAGTAATCCTTAACTATGTGTTGCAAATTGATCCGATTGCATTAAACACATAACATTTCACTTGCAATAATTGTTCAAGTTTTTCAAGTCTTCTTCAATTTTAGATCAATCAAAGAGAAGATTTCACTCCCAGTACATTCGTCAACAATATGGTCGACGAAGGGGGTGGGAAAGTTGTTTTTAGGATAATCTTTATTAATGTCCTTGTAATCAATGCATACACAGATCGTACCTTGTTTCTTGTTAACCGAACTGAGATTGGATACCCAATCAGTTAAAGCCATGGGATAAATAAAACCAGCTTTAAGAAGTTTTTTGACTTAAAGCTTGATAGTGGTTTCTTTGTGTGGGTGGACTGAGCGAAGTCTCTGTTGGATGGGTTTAGTGCCCGGGTATGTCTTAATTTCATGGACAAAAATATCGAGGTCAATGTCGATCATCTCGTCATAGATCCATGCAAAGATGTCACGAAATTCTTGGAAAAGTGACTTATATGTGACAATTTCATTAGTGGAACACGAAGCTCCGATATGGATATTTTCAACAACTTCATGTTTGATAGAGATGTTGAGGGGGATGGTAGGTGAAATGTTTCTTAAGTTCCCTTCGTATAACACATCGTGTGTAGAGTCGGGAACTGAAGTACTAACGACAACAGTCGACGAGGTCGAAATCCATTGGTAACTCTCGAGGGTGTGTGGTTCCAGGAAGAGAATGGAACGATGATGTCCATTGTCCCACGGAGTGTCCTCCATAGACATAACTGACATAATCATCTTGTCTGTGGGAAAAATCACATGAAAAGGATCAAGAGATGAATCGCCAAGAGAGGGGGTAGAGGGTGATGTTGATTGAATGGCTTGATAGGAGGATTCAATCAGACTTAAAGGCATCTAGTCACCATAGCGTGAATAATCACCGGGTTTGGGTATTAGCCATGGGTCAGAGGAAGAATGGGTTTTGAGAATGGAGGTTGAAATCATGTTGATCGAGGCAACCAAAGGTGGTGGAACATCGGGTGGTGGGATTGGAAATGTACCCATCAAGTAGAATCTTTGAGTAGACCTACACCGACATTCTCGTACCCAGGGGGTGTCTTAGCGATGAAAGGTATGTTGTTGGTACGTGTGTCAGAGTTGAAGAAGGCCAGTTGGTCCACTGTAACCAATTTTCCTTGATGCGGAAAATGCATGATCCGTAAAAGAGTAGACATGACTGCATGCATGGAATCGATCCAGCTATGGCCAAGTAGAAGGTTGTAATCAAGAGGTGTGTGAAAGACCTCAACTTCAACATTGATCATTTTGCCTTCTAACATAATAGGCCACGAAGGGAGGACACCTTAGGGCTTAAATCCAGATCCATTAAAGACCTTGAGTGTGTTGTGTGATTTAGTTAAGAGAGGAGATTCGATGACATTCCAACAGGCAATAGACATGACACATGTCGAGGCACCCTCATCAATAACTGTTCTACAAATGTTCTTGTTGGAGACAACAACTTGGATTTGAAATGCGAGTTGGGGGGGTAACCTTGGAATGTGATCTTCCAAGTCAAATATTATTAAATTTGTATCTGTAGGGTAGATTCCACCGATATATTTCAACAGTGCCTTCCGTTGTGTAGGAAAATTCTGAAGGACTTTGAGGGCTGACATCATATATGGTGCTTGTGCCAAATCTTGTACTATACTATAGTTCTAGGCAGCACGTGCATGAGGATTGAAAGCAAACTTTCGAACCACGCCCTTGGGAGGAGGGAGAAGGACTATGTCGGGGTTTGGTTGTTCGAGATGAAGAGGACCGTTGGAAGGTGGAGCCGAGGGATATTTTTGAACCAACGAAGGTGATATATCATCAACTTTATCCTTGGAGGAATGGTAATATTTGGCATGAGTGGTAAGTGTGACGTCATTCTTCTTTGAATCACCATTACACATAAGTACATAGGAGGTGGTGGAGGAAGAAGGTTGATAATGGATGACCAATTGAGCTTGTTGTTGAGAAGGGAAGGGTTGAGACAAGATGGCAGGGGTAAGAGGTTTTGGGGTTCCTTGGAGGAACTTCATGACCTCAACACGTCTCGGGCAGTCCTTCGTGTAGTGATCATCACCACAGATAAGGAAAGGATAGTGAGGTTTGTGTTTATCCTTATCTTTAGCAGGTTGTGTCTTAGTCTTATCAGATTGTGGGTTGTTATTCTTATCCTCCTTATTCCTACCCTTCCCTTTTTTAGATTTATTCTTACTGGTAGGAGTCGATTGAACAACGTTCACTTCTGAAGTTTTACTGGTGGGAGGAGCAGGTGTCGGAGCAGTTTGAGAATTAGAAGCATGGGATTTGGGTGTGGTGTGAGAGGTTTGTGCTTACTAAGGTTGATCATGGAAAGTACCTATCACACCATTAGCGACATGAGAAGTTGTTTGGGTTGTTGAGGTGGTCATGGTAGAAGAACGAGGTGCATCAAGGATCATATCGTAAAGAGTACCCGTTTGTGAATAAACGAGATCGAGATACTAGGAATGATTGATCATCTGTTCTTCTATGAGGACTCCACCCATAGCAATGTCTTTAGATATGTCATTCACGAAGGATTTCATGAACCATTATGCCGATAATTGATTGGGAAGATCGAGTTTTATTAGACGTTGTCTTTGTCTCCACTCGTGAATGTGATCAGAGATATGAGTGGCTTTACTTTGCTTGAAAGAACTCAAAATCTTGATTCTCATTTCATAATGGATTGGCAACTGGTAGCGAGTGAGGAAATCCATATCTAGGGTATTAAAGTCGGTGAAGAAGCCTCGTGGTAATTCTATATACCACTTAGCAACCAAACCCATGAGAGTTCGTTGAAAAAGACGTAATTGAATGGAGTCATCCATCAAAGAATTGGATGAACACCAAAGGTGGAAAGGCATTACATGATTGTTTGGGTCCTCTCCTAGTTTACCATCGAAATTAGGAATTCCAGATGGTAATTTGGTTGGTATGATGGGCCACTAAGGAGAGTGACGGATAGGGTCATTTAAAATTCTAGACAGATCAGGGAGGTCCAGGGTGACTAGGAAGGGTAACTGTCTATTCACATGGGGGTACTAGTGACTTTGGGGAGGAATTCTCGTAGGTATACCAATAGGACCGTAAGAAGTTTGCATATAATGCAAAGATCCGGGTAGATTCAGTTGTTGGTGCGGAAGCGTGTAGCCCATAGGGTTGTACTGGTTAGAGATGTTCCCTTGAACAAGGACATTGGGTTGAACGTTCAAACCCCAAATGGGATCGGACGAACCTGGCTATGGTTGGCCTGTACGAGGGGGTATGAAAGATCTAGCTTGAGGTCGTTTCCCCCCAGTCAGTTGAGGATTATTTTGGGTAAGATAGTTCCAATACTGGGCCAAGGCTGTAGGTATGTTATGTCCATAGGGTGGGGTAGGTGGGGGTTGTCCTCCAACCGGGGGTTGTGTCCCAATTGGGATTTTAACCCCAAGAGGGGATTGCATTTGGTCCCCAGGGTGAAATTGTCTGCCAACAGGAATCTGGTAATTAGGTGTGAAATACTGAGTGGTGCCACTAGGGTCGGCTCCTTCAATGAGGGGTGGATAAGATCCTCCAGAAGGGGGCTAAGGAAGTGTCGTAATAAAACCATAAATAAGATTGTTCCCAGAAGGAGTGGAGACTCCAGGAGTTCCAGATGGTACTTGGGTAGGAACGGGAATAGAAGCATTCAACGCAGTATACCCAAGAGGAAGGTATGGGATCTGACTAGGTAAAGGTGGTGTGCCAATAGGTGTTTGACCGGCCATTGTATTTCCGGTGGGAATAGCCGTAGTATTTGGGATCATCGTAGAATGGGCATGTCGGAGAGGGGTGGTTAAATTGGGACCAGCTGACAATGTTTCTGAACCAGGAAAATAATAGCACATTGTAGTATTAAAGTGATCTAGGGGTATCATGAATGTGTAAGATGTTTTGAGAGGTTCAGAAGCGGTAGGTATTTCAACTCCTGTCTATGAGGTAGGAGGGTTCCTTCGAGAAGTCGGAGTCTGAGCTATGTTAGTGGTCCAATAAGGATCTTCATTAAGGCTTGTGACAATCTCAGGAGATAATCCAAAAGTGTCAATAACAAGTTCTTCAGACGAATTGAGTCGAAGAATACGTCTCTCGTATCCAGGAGGTAGGCAAAAAGCTTCTAGAGGGTCAGAAACAATTTGAAAACTCTCTAGAGAAACAGTCCTTTCTGGTTGTGAGGGTACATGGTCCTGGATCTCACTCTATTGAGGAGAAACCTCCAGCAGGTTAGGAGGCAAGGGTTGAGAAACCTCGGGTTCTTCCGAAGGTAGTCCTTACATCCTACATGAACAACGTGGAGGGTCAATGTTGGCTAAACCAAAAAATCTATGGCCAACTACGTAAATGAACAACACTCTCTAGTACAATCTAGGGATCAAAACCAAGAAAACAAGACCTTCCTATTCTGAAGTCACTAGTTGGTGATGAAATCCAATGTCGCGAAGTAGAGACAAGAAGGGACTAGGCTAGGGTGGAAAAGTTACGTTGACGACCTGCTTAATGGACTTACACCTTGGTGCAAGCTCCCACACATAATCATGGGTATACCCTCCAAGGAGCTCAAGTGAGTCTGGCCAACATCGATTCCAGGTACTGTGAAGACTTACCCCTCCACAGTCACCTTGTGTAAGACCCTAAGGAGATAGGCTACTAAAGTTACCACAAACAATGGTGATGCTTGGGGAAACAATCGATAGTCTGATCCACACACAAGGGCAGGGTATCTAGCCCAAAATCAACCTGAGAGGCTTCCACTCATTATTGTGGGTATACCTTCAAGCAACCCCCATAATACGTGCAATCTCTACACTGAGACCGACAAAGCAGGGTGAGTGACTCTGCCAATCTCAATGCGACCTCGAGTTTGACCCTTGTGTGAGAAGGGCTTCCTAGGACAAAACATTGCAAATGGATTTGACCACTCCTTATCACAAGATACTATGGTTTGTTTTGTTCTTTGGAGAGTGTGTCTCACTGCCTATTCCAAAGCTCTAGCCTAGCTAATGCTGGTGTAAAAGATCCCTAGAAAAAGTTACTAGTTGAATTTTAGAGTTTCGCAATATTATGAAATGTTGTTGTTACTCAAGAGGGAGACGAGAATGAAACCAATGTTATGTGAGACTTTGACCCAATAATGTGTAAACAGAAATGAATGATGCAAACTTTCATTCGATGAACTCTATCTATAGTAGGGAGAAAGATTTTTTCTGGAACAATGCAAACTACGATGTGAAATTCTCTTTTTGAATGTAGTACCAAACAATCATTAACAATGTAATTTCACTATTCGTTCTCTTTCAATATTTCAAACGCCAATATTTTCTGAATAAATGATTGCTTACAAGACTTAAAAGACTTTCAATTTTTTTTTAGAAACCAAAAACAGGGATGGAACTAAGAAAGAGTAAGCAATCAATGAAAATAAAACACTCAACAAACACCCAAATCGATCTTTCAATGGAGGTCAATAAAAACACAAAATGACAAGAAAAGGTTTCTTCAAATGTAAACAAGAAAACGGTGTCCCAATCATTAAGCAATCTAGAAGGTGTAACCAACCTATAATTCCAACTCCAAATGAAGAATTTTAATCGATCAAGCACTCAGATGCAAGCTTGTAGATTACATCCTTGTCGATAAAAATAAAAAACAAGAATCGAAAAAAAATCAAAGTGAGGTGTTCGGTCTCTAAAATCAATCAATACCAAGTTGAAACAATCAGAAGCACTCAAGAACTAGAACTGGTATTAAAAACCCTTTCCCAACTAACAGAACCAAAAACTGGGCAATAGTAGAGGTCAAGACCCAATCCAAAAAGTTTTCAAATGCCATCGCGGGCAGGCAGTATAACGCAGTGTGGAAATGAGTGGTTTCCATAGGCCAATAACCATGCAGGTCGCGGAAATCCCGCACTGAAAAAAACTACCAAGGTGTGGAAATGGAAGGTTTCTGAGGGCTACCAATAAGGTGCAGTGTGGACATGTTTCATAAAATAGAAAAATTTCAAAAAGGACAAAGGGTCTTAAGAAAATTTTAAATACAGTGAGTCTATTTGGATCTCCCACAAACTCAGAGACTAAAACAAAATGTAAAAGATAGGCTACGAGCAAATGGCCAACAAAAACCACAAGCAAGTTGTATCTCCCTAGTGGAGTCACCAATTTTGTTAATGGGTAAATCGGTATATGAAGACATGAACTAATCCCCCTAGATCCACCTGGATCTAGAACAAAACAAGAAGGAATAGATAGCATTGATTTTAACTACCAAAGAAGGAATAGATAGCATACCTTATGAATCGCATCCTTATGTCTTTGTTGACCCTGCCTTACTCCGATGTTCCTATGAGAGCAGATCTACAATAGCACAAATCAACCAACGTGAAAGCGACAATAGTGAAATTCAATGAAAACCTAAACATGTGATCAAGGAGTCATGTAATAAAATATCAATCATTTTATGGGAAAGAGATGTGCCACCGTATTATATTAATGAAAGGTTGAAGATACAACTGAATCGCTTTGATGTCGCAAGTTCCCTTTCAGTGGCCCTTTTTTCTGACACACACATACATCTCTTCTGACATTTTCATGAAGATTTCTCTCAAAATCTTGATGGATGAATGGAGACCTCAAGCATCGCTTGAAATAGGATTCTTTACACAGTCTTCAGTCTATTCTTTTCTTCAATCTCTATGCTTCTTTATGCTTGTACCTCTAACCTTTTCCATGAGAATTCTGTCATTATATAGGAGAATTTGAAGTGGTTAAATAGATGAGGATGATCCCATCAAATAAGAGAAATCAGTAGGATCGTAACCATACAGACGCCACCTCATATTTCCAGAAGATTCCACTTCTAGAAGCTGCTAGAACTTCTTTCCTCTTTTAGTTTTAAAGTGTTGTCGCGACCTACCTATATAGTAGCCTACAAAAATCTCGCAGGCTGGCTATAGTGCAGCATGCGAAAATCGGGGATTTCCACACTGTGTAAAAGGAGCAGCTTGCGGCGGCCGTCTAAAAATTCATCTTGCAAGGGTGGAAAGAGGTTTCTTTTCTCAGGCAAAAGATTATATTGGGAACCTGAACACATGTTTATGTAATCATCATCAAGGTGACCAAAATAATGTGTAACAGGATCTATAAAGAGCGAAAAGCATGGGTCAGTTCGACACTTAGCGATTTTAGAGCACATAGAGAGTTTTAGAGCCCGAACTAGGCGAAATTGCGTAAAGGAAATAACACTTGAATACTCATCCAACATCATGACACCTCCAAAGGTTGGTGCTCTAGGGAAATATCTTATGGCTACTTTACAGGGAGAAAGAAGAAAGCAAAGGGTGGTGGCTCCCAAGAATCTTGTTGAGCTGGAAGATGTCACTACCTCAGAGACAGAGTCACTCAACCTGACAAGGGTAGAGGAGGAAACCTCAACAACAACACAAGGAGAAATGAGTCATATCTTCACAAACCTAAATGGAAACACAAACCCTAACCCAGAAACACCGACCAAACCTGAGGAAACGAAGGGCCAACAATAGGGTCACGACACAGAGGTGGTATTGATCAAGGATATCATAACTCAACCATATTCTGAGGGGTATGAGGAAGATATGACTGAAACAACGAAGAAAGTCCAACCCGTTGTCAGCCAGAAAATAAAGGCACGGGATGTGACAGATATCACAATCCCATATATCATGGACATAGTGGTCACAGTGGAGGATATGCTCGAGAAAGTGCCCAAGCTTAGATACTCATACCATGATGTTCGCGATGCAGAAAAATTTCCAGACTTGGAAGATGGAACCTATTTGATAGACATGGGGGAGATAGGACCCCTTGGAAGACTCATCATGGAGCCTCCATAGTGGATAATAGGGCTCTACAACTCTGGCAGCATGAACCTCCTGGACATACCGCACTTCGAGCACGATAAGAACATGGGCCTGTGTGTCAAACAACTATTATCTAGGGTAGACAGAGGTATTCTATGGATGGATAGGCCAATCCAAATTGATGTGGCATTGATTCCCAAAATTATTGGGTTTCCCACTATTTTTGCACAACCTAAAGAATACTTGGAAAATAAAGCATGTAAAAAAGAGATTGTTGAGATAGTAAAAGTGTAGTTTGGCACCAACAGGGGAAACATGGGTATTTTTCTTAAAGACATTAATGATAACGCGATAAGGTTCACCAGAAATATAATGGCTTACAAAATGTTGAGAAAGTGCAAGAAAGAAGAGGCTCCAATAGGAGTCATAACAGTCACCGTGTAGTGCATGAAAGGAGTAATGTTTAGCTGGGTGTTGTACCTCTTATACCAGTTTTTGATCGACTGTAGGGACGACCAGGACAATGGAACTAAGTTCCATTATTCCTAGCTCATAATACTCATAAATTTGGTAGGTTGGCAGGAGCCAAAGTTTTCAACATTTGTCGACAAGATGGGGAAGTGTTATGAAACACGATAGGAATTCCTCTGGCAAGCAAAAGACAATAAAAATCAACAAGCAAACAATGCAGTGTTTGCAATGTTTCTAGAAGAGATGCAACAAAAAATCGCCAATGTGTGGAGGATTCCTATTTAGGTGGTCTATGAATAGAAAGGGATTTCCATATTTAACGCATACAAACACCATAGGTGTATCCAAGCCACAAAGAACCCGAAGAAAAAATGGTTGGAGATGCAGTATTGCATCTCAAGGGAAGAGGTGGATTGGATCATTAAAGATCGGACCACATAGTGGAAGGTGCCAACAACAAAAACAACAGACAAAACCAAGGAGCAAGTCAAGGTAGGCCAATCGACAAAGACAAGTATCCCGGTTGACAACACCAAGAAGATTGCAGTGCGCACTCAAGTGACAGGAAGCACCACAACGCCAAAGAAGCCAAGGAGGAAAGAAACGATGTCCATGGCAGAAGTTAAGGGGGATTCCAAGAATGGATAAACCTATTGGCCTGAAGAGGAGGAGGCACAAAAAAAGAAGAATGGGGCGCATCCCTCATAGGCAAAGATAACTACAGTGTAGGAGGAGGAAACACGCAAGAATATGAAATACACTAAGAATGCTCCAGTCATCACCCTGATAGAGGACAATGTTGAGCTAGTTGCAAAAAAATTTTAGGACAGGGGGGAAGATGTGGTCCGCGCACTTGAGGGGAAAAGGGAAGAGATCATGGCAAAATTAGTGGACATCCATGATGCTCTACAAAGGATGTGGATTTTTACAATGCAACAAGCTACAACGCAACAACCAAAAAATACATAACAACCCCCTGCATAGAAGGCCTAAGAGGAAACAATGGAGATAATGGTTAAGGGAAGTGACACCTTCATGGTCACACGAAAGATGCTACGAATGGATGAGGAGACAAAATATAAGCCAATGGGGGACATCGACCGAATTGAGTTGGTTATAGCACCAATCCCTACATAGGCACTATACAAACTACATGCAAGCGTGATGTAAGAACTCCACTCCGGAGCCCGCTCAAATGCCACCAACTTGGAAGTTGGCAGAGAGGTAATCGAAGTGGTACAAATAACATGTGATCAATTGACTCTAGAGAAGGAGGAGGAGAAGAAATGAGCATACATATTGGAGAAGGGACTAACAACAGTCTGCAACAACATCCCAGACTGTGCGCAGGAGCCAAAAGACACACCTTAAGGGAAATCTCATAATATTGCGTGGGATATGGTATAGTAGAAAAAGGATATTATCGAGCTCACAAAGAAACTGACTCCTTCTACACCTCCAGAAGTCAGAGAGAAAAGGGAACATGAGGCTACTGCGTACATCGACAGTATTGTGTAAGAAGCCAAGGAAGTGCAGGAACTATATGAAAAAACTGCTCAAATATGAACTAGCTTGGAAGAGAACGAGAAAATATAGCAGTTGGACCAGAAACAGGAGAAGATAATGATCGACATCCAGGAGTTAAAGCAACAACAGAAGGCCATGGAAATCCTTGAGAGGATGAGGAGTGCGCAGGATATGAAGAACCTGCAGGCAACGCTGAAGGCTACTCATGATGACAAACAAACAAGACAGGCTCAGTTGGAGCCACTACATCAGGACGCAGAGAGGATGATCGAACAATTACAAGCACAGAAAGGGACAATAGAGAAAATTCATGCATAATGCAGACAAGTGTTAGAAGAGCACATTAGAATGCCTAGTGTGGAGACATTGGCAGAGAAAAGCACCCAAGTGAAACAGAAAGTCGCCATTTATCAAAAGTGGTTCACGAGTTGTAGCTAGTCATCCAGAGTGTGAACTAAGGCACAATGGCTCGATATGAGCCACATGTCAATGTTGGGGCATGTTGGCGTAGGCCCGTTTTGGGAGGAATTTATATTTTGGGCACATGCCTATTTTTGGAGAGAAAGAGTTATTTTTGGAGCACACACCATAGGTGGCAGAAAATCAACATGCAGAAAAAGAAGAAAAAGAAGCATGCAGAAGGAGGAAAAACAATGTGGTGCACATGCAGATAGACCTAACCATGTTAGGGTTGGGGTTTTGAAAAAAATTTAATGGCTATAAGCCAATAGAGTAGTATAAATAAATACCGAGGAAGTAAATGAGAGGTTGGTTATTTGTTGATTGTTGTTCAGTTGATTATTGATTAATTAGGTGAGGAAATATAGTGTTGAGTTGAATAAGCTAGTTTTGTAGGGTTAGGTCACAGGATGTGGAGCCTGGTGTGATTTACTCTGTCTCAAAGAGGGTACTTACCCTCCTTTTTTGTAATCCTGAAGATGTAATGCGCGTAACACGGATTTTTACAGAAGAATGAATAAAAGAGCAAAAGAGACAGATCATTGTGGACATATCCCCAAGGGGGGGGGGGTGAACCACTATAAATATAGTGTATTAATGTGTTTGAATGGATTCTTTGATGTTATGTTATTTATCAATTAAAGAATGAATGGTTAATTCTGATTATAACAACATGCATGCATAGTTTAATGATGAATGAATCCTAGAAGTAGATAAATGAATATTAATGTTAATGCATGAGGAAAAGGATAAAAATACAACCCCAATCCCTTCCTAGACTGCAAACATCTGAGTATTTCAATCCTACATAAAGCTATCTCGGGTGAGACTGTGTTGTGCACTATGTGCACAACATTGCCTTCTGGTTTACTAGGAGGGTCGATAGTTTTGAGGGTTTTGCTGGAAACCTATTGAGATCAGAACTTGATTCAGCCCAAGTATCCAACAATAGCTCCTTAGCTTTCATATTTGCAAGCCGCTTAACCCAAAACTCTATGTCATCCAAAGAAAAATCCCCATCCTCTATAGGAAGAATAGGAATGGTGTCCATAGCAATAGGGAACTTGTAAATACTTTTAAGGTAGAAATTCCAATCCCTTAAGGGAATCATATTATTTTCTTTAGTATTGCGAATTAAAATTTATCTCCATAACTTTTTAGGATCAAGCTTAGATAGGTGTAAAAGTCACTCTTTCCTTTTCCTTATATAGTACCATTTTTTCTTATTAATTAGGGATTTGTACATATTCATCTTATCACGTTTGAAAGACTTATTAGAAGAGTATCTAATGGATTTCCTAACAATTTTACATTCTTTATCATACCAAGGGTTGACTCTATTATTTTTTTTATAGACACCTCGAAAGAAAACTTGTTAATACAAGTGGAAAGGGTAATTGTAAAATTATGATAGAGGTCTTCAATGTTGTCCTTATAAGTTAAGAGATGTAATTCACTATTTAAATCGTTTAAGAAAATATCAACTTTACTTTTGTCAAAAAACAAGTGACTTTAATTATTAGAATTTTCTTTAATTGTGCTCCCAACAAAGTTTAGAGTTAGGGTTAAAGTTCTATGATAAGAGTCACCCCATGGGCATTTAAAAGGTCAAAAGTTGTTATTCAAATGAACATATCAAATATCATATAATCCACAACACTACTACCTAGACCATGAATACAAGTCATTTGGTTGGAGTTTGGCCACTCCATTGCTCCATTGCAAATTATAAGGTCTTCAGAATTGCAAAACTTGAGTAGCTCGGTACAAAACAAATTCTCACTTAAGTCTTCAGAGCTCCTTTTGTAGCTATTAACTAAAACAAGGTCTTCATTTAGCCATAAAGGATCATGGTTGGAATCATTGTTTAAAAGAATAACTTGGTTAGTTGCAATTTTAGCATTAAAGTCTCCTAGCAAGATGATGTAGCAAGAGCATATTACCTTCATTTTTTCAAAGTATAAATATCTTGTTCTAAAATATTATAGGGACAATTTCTATCTAGATTGTCTTTCTTATAAAAGTAAAATTAATAGGTGCAAAATAACAAATTGCTATATACATCTTCTTAGTATTGATGTGTGAAATTTCTATAAAAATATATTTATTAAGAAATCTGTCTCATAAAATTATTTATGAAAATGAAGATAAATTATCTTTCTAATATAAAATGCTATGCCTCCTATCCCTTTACCATATGAGTTTTTTTTTTCCATACTGTTTACTAGATAAATCCAAAATCCAACTACTAGTAGATTTTTACTGAATTTTAACAGCTGATACTTTCGGCGTTCACCATCTGCGAGTTAGCAGCTGTGATATATAGTAGTTTATTAATCTTACCCGCTCATGCGATACCTCTTTGGATTGATTAGAAAGAGGCCGTCGGACGGGGCGGCGGCGGCGGCGGCGGCGGGAAAAGAATAAGGGTGTCCGGGTTCCATTCGGACACTGCTGCCTGGGATGTAATTTATTATCGGCTTTCTCCTTGTCATCAGCGTCATGATTATTAGAAAGCGTTATGATTATTATTATCATTATTCGAACGTATGAGGGACGAGAAAGAAGAATATAATCAGCTCTGTAACATGATTTTTCATAATCTAACCATCATCATGGTTAATATCTCCTACGCCCTCAACGACAATAACGCCGCCTGGTTATAAGTCTTTAATTCTTCAGGAGCAGATGCAGCAGCATGGAGAGGGTATAATTTGTTTTTTAACCAGGGATTGATTCTTCTATCGTTTCTTTGTTTTATCCGTTGCTTCCAATGAGCCAGGATCGATTCTCATGTTTGTTAAGAATAGATTAATTTGTTTGTGATTTTACCCAGAAAATAAAAAGCGGAAAACATTAATGGCGGCGCCGATCGCCTTAAATAATAGTTTGTATTGTATGTTTACAGGATATCGAAGAGCTGATGAATTTCTTATTCCGCGTATCCTTGGAGCTGGAACGAACGCGGGGCGACACAGAGGTGCTGAGAAAATTCCGGGATGCCAGACTGCTTGAACTCCAGAAGTTCTTGACAAACATTCGAACGCGGGCCGTTGCAGAGGCGCTGGGACAATCCCGGGAGGCCATACAGCTTGAACTCCAGGAGCTCATGACAAGCATTCACGAAGAACTCCAGGAGCTCTCGACAACCGATCGCAGAGAACGAGAGGAAGCGCAAAAGGAGCGGCTGAAACTCAATCATAGACGGGAAGAATATTCCAAGCTAATAAATGCACAAACCATTCGCAGACAACGAGATGAAGCGCAAAAGGAACGGCTGAACCTCAATCATAGACCCGCAGAATATTCCACGCTAACAAATGCGCAGGAACACGTCATCTGTAGCGATCGCTCCCAGTGGCCCGACAGCACCACCCTCGCAGCCGCCGCCGCTGCCATGCATTCAATTTCTTCTCCGCTCGACAGACAGGCTGACCAATTCGACTTCCTGCATCTTGATCACCGGCTAGACGCCGATCTGCACCAACCTGCGACTCCGTCGAATCTTATTGGGTTACTCGAGCGGCAAGAATCCGTGCAGCAGGACCAGTCCGAATCCCATCTCCCGCTTCTTGTCCAAGATAACTCATCTTTAGAGAACCAATATTCGAATCTTCTTGACTTAAATGATAAACAGTTGTATCACCACAACGATCAGAGTCTAAGTTTAGTCGAGCGACATGAATCCGTGCAGCAGCACCAGGCCGAATCCCGTCTCCCACTTCTTGTCCAAGATAATTCGTCTCCAGAGATCCATGGTTCGAATCTCACAGAGTTAGGAGATCAACTGTTGTATCACCACAACGATCTGAATCTAAGTTTAGTCGAGAGGCAAGAATCCGTGCAGCAGAGCCAGGCCGAATCCCATCTCCCGCTTCTTGTCCAAGATAAGTCGAGAGACCATTTGCGATGGCGGCAGCAGGAGGAGGCGGCGGCAACAGAAGCACTGAGGAGGCGGCGGCAGGAGGTGGCGGCGGCAGCAGAAGCAAGTAAGGGGCGGCGGCGGCGGGAGGAGGAGGCGGCGGCCGCAGAAGCAAGGAGACGGCGGCGGCAATCAAATCTATCTCTCGGAGTCCCAGAACCGTCAGCTGGCGGTCACATGACGTCTCACGACCCCAAAACGGGATTTGTCCTCACATCTCCTTCGAATCTCGGCTCCAGCCCAGCAGCCGTACCTGCCGGTCAGCCAGAGCCACCAGAATACTACCTTGGGGTGCCCCTGGGCACCTTGCCAGAGAGAGGCAAGTTGTTAGATGCCATCGTGCAGGCAGGACCAATTTTAGAAACCCGGTTTATAACGGGCCCGCTGCCTAAGTTTGAAACCCCACCCCGTCCGTTGGTTACCACGCAGCCTCAGTGGAGACACCCACTGTTGAATACTGGGCAGCCTCAGAGGAGACCCCCACTTCCTCCTAAGTGGACACCCCCACTCCCACGCCTCCCGTTGGATACCGCGCAGCCTCAGTGGTCTCGGTGGACATTCGCACCCCCTCTGTTGGAAGACATGCTGCAGCCTCAGTGGAGACACCCACCCCCTCCTGTGTCCTCTTCTCAGCATAGCCTCAGCCCTCCTACAAGAATTAACGAACCCCCCACTGCTGCAGCATTTATCACTCCCCTGCAATCCGGCTCAGCAGGTGCATCCAGCTCCTCCAAGCCCCCATCGTTGGATATCACGCAGCCTCAGCGGACATTCCCACCGCCTCTCTTGGATACCGCTCAGCCTCAGTGGACATCTCCACCCCTTCTGTTGGATACCGTGCAGCCTCAGTGGAGACACCCACCCCCTCCGTTGGATACCGCGCTGCGTCAGTGGAGACACCCACCCCCTCCTGTGTTCTCTTCTCATCATAGCCTCAGCCCACCTACAACAATTAACGAAACCCCTACTACTGCTGCATCTATCACACCCCTGCAAACCGGCTCAGAAGCTGCATCCAGCTCCTCCAAGTTTCACGGTTCGGTGGGAGTGAACAGCTGAAGTATTGTGAAATGCACGAATTCTCGGAGTTGGGAGGAGGACAGGGCATTTCCAAGCTTCTAACGGTTTATAATTTTTCAAATAAAAAACTGTCGCAAACTGAAACGTATGCCGAAAAGATCAGAGAGGCTGCCGAGCATTGAACAGTTAAGAATTAAAGATCAGAGAAACTTTTGAACAGTTAATTGAGTATCGTAATGTACTCAGAAATAATGTGAATATGATTACATAATGATTAATTGAAGATAAAAAAAGGAGATACCAAATTAAAGTTGTATGGGTGATTATGTTCCCAAAATTTGATTTATATTTTATAGAATTATATTTAAATCGTCGTTTATTTTGTCAATGATTTTACTCATTTTTAAAAAGTAGGGGCGTAAGTAAATTAAATATAATATTACCTCACATTAAATTTGAAATATAATTTATTTGTATTTTAATTCTATCTGAATTCAAAATGAATGTTTAAATAGAATATGATTTTAATATACGGATTTTCAATTAATTTTTTATAACTGTAGCAATTTTTATTATTTTAATTCCATCTGAATTCAAAATGAATGTTTAAATAGAATAGGATTTCAATATACAGATTTTCGGTTAATTTTTATGTGAATTTTCAAAGTTAATGTTTAAATAGAATATATTTCAATGTATTTATATATACTGATTTGATTTTTAGTTGAGAATGATATCAGTGTGGTTGAACTTTATGTGTATGTTGATTAAACATCATATACTTTATCATGTATCTTAGAACACTAATGGTTTTTGGTTATTTTTCATGATATTTATGTGATTTTATCATAGAATTTTGTTGTTATTATTGTTATTTTGCATTTGGTTAGTTACATTTAGTTACATTTTAGTAGGTGTTTGATTCAAAGCTTATTGTTTGATGTGCATCAGTATATATTAACTAGTTTAGGAGGTATGTTAGTCAATATTTTAGGATTTCTTTTGTTTTTTTTTTTTTTTTTTGAA
>ML780765.1:142065-171016 GCA_009831015.1 Picea engelmannii
TTTTTTTTTTTTTTTTTTTTTTTTTTTTGAAAAAATAATACACACATCCATTTTCTTTAGGTGAGGTGCATTAGTCTATGCTTATTAGGGAAGTATCTTTTCCGTTTTTCCACAAGATTTTTTTTGGAAAAAGAATATATCGGTGTATTTAAATGTTCTTCATATTTCACTATAATATTATAACAAAAAACATTTGGCTGATTTTATGCCACCTTTTAAAAATATAGTTATTGCTAGTTACCACAGGACATACATGGTGGAGAAATAGTAAACTATTAATGTATTAATGTATAAATTAATATAATAATATACACAAATATTAATATATTAATTAATTTGAAGTTAATTAATTTATTAATTAATAGATTAATATGATATCTAAATTAAAATAACAATACATTAATATATATTATAACGTATTAAAATAACATATTAGTTTGTAATGTATTAATTAATTAATATTACTAATACAATATATTAATAAAACATTAATAAAATATTAAAGTAAAAACATATTAATAATATATTAATAAATTATTAATACATTCAAAAATCATTCATACATTATAAAAAGTATTAAAATATTCAAAAATACATTAAAATATTACATTAAAGTATTATTACAATAATAAAATATTTATACAATAATAAAGTAATAATTAATACATTATAAAAAGTATTAAAAAGTATTAAAGTATTAAAAAATACATTAAAATATTACATTAAAGTATTATTACAATAATAAAATATTTATACAATAATAAAGTAATAATTAATAATGTAATGATACATTAATAAATGTATGTTAATAATAAAATATTTATACAATATTAAAGTAATAATTAATAATGTAATGATACATTAATAAAGTAAGGCATATTAATACATTATAATACTATATTAATTCATTATTATAATCTCTAAATATATTATAATTAATATATTTATGAATCAATAATTAACATGTTTTTAAAGTATTAATATATTAATAGTTTACATTAATACATTGTTTATAATAAGTATACTTTAATTATACCTATACTTAATCATCATCAAAAATAATAAAGTAGTAATAATATATTAATAAAGTAAATATACATTTTTACACAAATATATTAAAGTATTACATTATTACATTAATGTATTAGTACATTAATATATTATAATAACATATTTATACATTATTATATTATATAACTACATTATAATTAATATATATATATTAATTATAAATATATTTATTATTAATTATACATTTATATTGCAATTGATGATCACCATGACAATGACCATGGATGATCTTGAATATGTTGACCATGAACATGGTTGTGGCTAACCACAAATGACCATGCCCGTGACTATGTGTGATGCATATGGTTGACCATGACCATGGTAAACATTGATCATGGTTGAATAAGTTTGACCATGGTTGTCCATGAATGTTCATGATCATATTTTAACATTAGTTGACTATGTTGAGTTGCCTATGATTCTCTAAAACTTAGGTTTGTCAGAGTCTAACATTTGGAGATGTTTGTCAAAATGAGACATTGGGAAATGTTTGTGACATTATGACATTGGGACATGTTCGTCACAATGCGATGATGGAAAATGTTCATGACATTGCAACGTTGGGAAGTGTTCATGACATTGCAACGTTGGGAAGTGTTCATCAAAATGTGACTTTGGGAAATATTCGTCAGATTGCGAGATTGGGAAATGTCCATCACATAAAGACTTTGACATTTAGACATGTTCATCTCAATGTGACATTGGGAAATGTTTGTGACACTAGGACGTTGGCACATGTTCATCACAATGCGACAATGGGAAATGCCTGTGACATTGTGACATTCAGAAATGTTTGTGACATTGTGATGTTGGGAAATGTTCGTCACAATGGGATGTTGGGAAATAATTGTCATATTGCGATGTTGGGAAATGTTCATCTCAATGCGACATTGAGACATGTTCGTCTTATTGAAATGTTGAGAAATATTCATCACAATGCAACATTGGGACATGATCATCACATTGCATTGTCGAAAAATGTTCGTCACAATGCAACATTGGGAAATGATCAACACAAGGTGATGACAGGAAACATTCGACACGTTGTGACATCGGTAAGTGATTGGGACAATGCCAGGACAAGGGAATGATGATGATTAACATCCACTAATTTTGAGGGAGCAAATAGAGGCCTCCAACTGTAATGGATTAACTCGATTTCTCATCCCATCAAAATCAATCCTGCAAAGGTTGTTTTACACATATCCAACTGAATATTTTGCAAAAATTAGGCACATTTTGATCTTACTTCTCATCCAATCCAAATAAATCTTGCAAAAGTTGTTTTATAGAAATCCAACTGAATGTTTTGCAAAAATTAAGCACACATCCATATCTTAGTTTTTCAGTACATGATGAGTCACATCACCTAATTAAACTAGATTTATGTTATTACCCAACAACTCATCATCATCATGGTAGTCCACACACACACATATATAGATAGATAGATATAGATATATTCCTGAAGTATTAATATATTAAATTTACATTTAAGTAATATGTTAAGTAAATGTACTTTGATAGTAAATAAATGTAATTATTTGTTATGTTATTATTCATTTATATTAATATAAATGATAATACATTTTTATTATTTTTGAAATTATATGTAATATCTTAATAATATCCATAAAAGTTTTGTTCACTTTTAAATGAAATAAAATTATTAAACATAACCAAAACTTAATAATTAAATTAAATTATTCAAAATATATTAAAAAGTATGAATAAATTAAGTAATATGTCAAGTAAATATATTAAAAATAAAATTATTTAACATAACCAAAACTTAATAATTAAATTAAATTATTCAAAATATATTAAAAAGTATGAATAGATTAAGTAATATGTCAAGTAAATATATTAAAACTTACTTATAATTAATTAATAAGAATAACTAGTAGCATTATTTAAAGTAACTTTTAAATAGTCATTCATAATTGTATTTAAAAATATTTTATAATTTTATTTAAAATTATTTAAATTTTAAAATAATTTAGATAGAGTTTTATGAATTACATTAATGTATAATTTTAATTAAAAAAATTATAATAATGAAACTTAAATTATAAAAATACAACGTAGAATATGTTTTTTTACTCATGTTTTGTAAAGATTATATTGCAATGAATTAAGTAGTTGCAATATAACTCTTACTCATTAGAATGTTGAATAATGTTTAATATGTAAATGAATGTATAAAAATCATTTAGTGATATTGTGCAAATAAAAAATATTTATGATGAAAACCAGAATTTTTATATTCAATTTTATTGAATAATGTTTAATATGTAAATGAATGTATAAAAATCATTTAGTGATATTGTGCAAATAAAAAATATTTATGATGAAAACCAGAATTTTTATATTCAATTTTACTTGATATTTTGTTTTTTTTTATGGAAATATTACAAATGTTAAAACATAAAAATTATACTTATATTTTGTTGTTTTTTATGGAAATATTATAAATGTTAAAACATAAAAATTATATTGCAATAAATTAAGTAGTTGTAATATAACTCTTACTCATTAGAATGTTGAATAATATTTAATATGTAAACAAATGTATAAAAATTGTTTTTATGGAAATATTACAAATGTTAAAACATAAAAATTATATTGCAATAAATTAAGTACTTGTAATATAACTCTTACTCTTTAAAATGAATAATGTTTAATATGTAAACAAATGTATAAAAATCATTTAATGATATTATGCAAAAAAAAAAAAAATATATATATATATATATATATATATATATATATATATATATTTATGATAAAAACCAAAATTCTTATATTCAATTTTATTTGATATTTTGTTGTTTTTATGGAAATATTACAAATGTTATGTAAAGAGTATTAAATATTAAATTAATAAAAATATATTTATAGAATTAATTAGTCATTAATAATTAATATTAAATAATAATTTACTCCGTGATGTTAAAGTCACCAGTTCGAAACTTGAGTGGACAAAAAAATCCAAATGTTAAGGGTTGAAGTGGCTCAGGCCGGTGGATCCCCGGGTGATTTTGACCCGGGTGATTTTGACAGCTTAGATGCCCCTGAGTCATGGTTTCTCAAGCCACAGGTTAATAGCCAAGAGATCCCGCATAAATTAACAAACAAACAAAAAATATTAAATAATAATTACTAATTATTAAATAATTAATAGTTAATAATTTATTATTTATCAATATTGATTCTTATTCATTATTAATTAATAACAATGACTAGCAACATTATTTAAAGTAATATGTTAAAGTAATATGTTAAATAGTAAAATTTATTTTTAAAACTAGTGATAATGATAAGTAGATATTCTTACTTTCAAATAGTCTCTATAATTATAATTAAAAATATTTTATAATTTTAATAATAAAAAAATCATTTATAATTGTAAAAAAAAATTAAATTTAAAAAGTAATTTAAGTACTATTATAGTTTTATAAATTAAATTAATTTATAATTTTAATTAAAATATTATAATAATAAAACTTAAATTAAAAATACAACTTTAAAAATAAAATATGTTTTTTAATTATGTTTTGTAAAAGTACACAATTTCAATAAGAATGTATTTATCACATTTAATGTAATATATATTCATTATAATAATACATATATAAGTTTACATTTAAATAATGTGTTAAGTAAATGTACTTTAATAATAAGTGAATGTAATGAATTCATCAGATAATACATATAATATATATATATGAAGGAAACAATAACTCTTGTAAATTTGAAACCTTGACGTGATTACGATTTTTATATATTTAAAATCAAACTTTGCAAACTTTGCCTCTCGAGCTTTCCCTCTCTTGAGCTTCCATTCTTCTTCTTGTTAGATTTCACGTTTTTTATATTTTTAAAAGCAAACTTTTCAAACTTTGTCTCATGTTCTTTCCTCTTTTTTTTTCCCTCTCTTGAGCTTCCATGTCCATTGTTGTTAGACTTTTCCGAATTTGGTAGTATATAATTATAAATCAATTCAAATTATTCATAATAGTTAAAACAATTATTACAGTTAATGCCAAGCACTTCTTATTAAATGTTAATTAAATTTAAATAGTAAATTAATTGTGTAATGTCACACAGTCATTATTAAATGTTGATTTAATTTAAATCGTAAATGTGTTAAGTAAAAGTAAGAAAGTAAACACATAATATAATAAAAAATACACTTTAATAAATGCAAAGGGTTTATCCCTAGATATCTTGTTCATTTATTTTTGTACGACGATGGAAATATACCAAGATAATTAATTTATGACTATCCAATGAAATGAATGGATTAAAAATGGATTAATCCATCCAATTCTCAGAGGGACCCTTATCGACATAACAAGAAACATTTATCTAATCTTATGCCAATGTGTGTATGGTTCAAATTTCCTTAAATAAAGTACACTATTTTATGTTAACATATTTATTAAGATGTCATTCACAAATATGAAGAAGGATATTTATAAAGGATAACTTAATTTATTATTATTATTATTATTATTATTATTATTATAATATATATATATATATATATATATATATATATATATATATATATATTGAAAATCCAACATCATTCAAATCATCAAATTTCACACAAAAAAACGTCAAATCAAAATTTAAGGAAAAAATGTAGTGTGATAAAGAGTTAGAGGAAAAAGTAAAATTAAGGTATTATAAAGATGTAATCAACCCTAATCTAGAAGATCAAAATTATCTATTTGTTTTGCCAAGTGTAAAGAAAAAAATAAGCATTGTTAAGATAAGAACAAATTCTCATGAGCTCCATAGTGAAACTGGGCATTGGTCAATTCCTAAAATGCCATGGGATGAAAGAGTGTGTCACCTTTGTGACACTAGGAAGGTTGAAGATGAAAAACACTTTCTCTTAGATTGTCCAGCCTATACCCATATTAGATCTCATTTTCAAAATATTGATCACACTACCAACCTTCCTAACCTCTTAATGCAACAAAAGTATGGTGATCTTGGAAAGCTTCTCTTAATGCTTTTCGAGCATAGAAACAAAATTCTAAAGAATCACAAGTAATCACTTACCCTCTTAAGATCTGATAGACCAATTAGATCTTAATGGACGTTAATCATCATCATCGTCATAAACCAAACAAAACATAAAAAAATCATTCAATAAATAAATAATGAAACTAAGTAGATTATAGAAAAGAACAAAGGCATTCATTAAATTAAATAGATAATAAAACTAAGTGGATTATGGAATATAACTCTTCTTGCACCTCAACTCTAATGGTAAGATGCACCTAATATTCTTCTTAGGGATACATTCTTCATATTGCAAAGATTATTTCCTCCATCTTCTTTATACTCCTCTCTCCTCTTTCTAGTGATTTAAAAGAAACACGAAAATAACTCTAACCTAATTATTCAAAGTGGAAAATGTGTTTATTACAATGTGGATTCAATGTCCACATAACTACAATGCATACACTAATAACACCCCATTTTTAAGTTCATGGTCTCTATCAACACTTTAATGAGGAGTTGAATTGAAACTAATTTTAATAACTTAAAAAATAAGAAACTTAAGTTTCTAACTAGGCAAGTTTGAAAGTATTGAGTTTTTCTCAACTTGTTTCCATTTGTTAGTAATTTGTTTAGTTTAAAATACTATTTTTTTTTAAACCTTTAATTTCAATCACTTGGTCTTTCTTGTTTTCTTTTTTGGTTTCTTTTTTTGGTTCATTTTGGATTACCATGAATTTATTCCCTCCATGATTCTTTGGAAGGATTTATGGATGCGATAACCAATAGTGTTCATTGGTGTGATCAATTTTCACATTACTTTTCTTATGCCATATAGAAGGACTTTTTCTTCTCCTAAAATACTTGCATTTTCTTCAGACCTTTCATCTCAATATGGATTTTGTGCAATCTTCATAAAATGTTTGAATATCAAAATGATATCTCTGGTTGGATATAACCATGAAGGCCTCCAACATATATAATAACCACATTGGTACATCCTTTAAAATTTTTGTGAGATATCTATTTTTTTTTTTAAATTGAATAGTGTGATCATGTACACATTGTCTTTGATGTTAGCTATCAATATTGCCACTCAATTTGTTTCTCTCTTTCACTATTTAGGTAAAAAATATTTCTAATTATCCTTTGAAGTCACTCTAATCAATAATAGGTTTTTTCCTTTACTATTTTTTATTATGGGAGTAGTTATCCCACCATAGGAGAACATGTTATAACATCTTAAGGCGTGAAAAGGAAAATTTATACACATCATCATTATCCTTGATATTTGAAATAAATCTTAAGCTTCTTAACCAATTGTTCAGTTTCTCTACATATGTCAAGCTTTTTCTCCACTCTAAATTGAGTCAACGTGCCACCCTCACTAATTTTACGAATGGTTCTTTGAGATCTATTGAGTACACTTTCTTCATATGTCCATCATTATTCTATTACAATATGGCGGACACAAAATTAGATACCACCTAATGTAAGGTTTCAATTATTACTTCCATCGAAGCAAATATTTTCTCTAGACCACCATCTTCTTCCTTACTTGGAGCCATCTTCTTAACCAAGATTTTCTCTATTCCTTCTTGGGTCTTCTCACCTTCCAACAAATATTGTTGTCTTGTTCTAATCATCCACTTCCAATATTGAATGGTCCTATAATACCAAATTGAACTATGTTGGGCACTCCACCCATATAGTTTTTACAAGAAGAGCCTTGCTTACAAAATAGGGTTTGTAGACAATAATAAATTCCAAATATTAAACAAGCTATTAACCAAGATTTATCATATCCAATAAATAATTATGCCATCTCAAACTATGTTATAAAATCCACACAACCAATACAAGTCTATGAAAGTGCCTACTTTCAAGATATGATAGCTTGTTCATATATATATATATATATATATATATATATATATATATATAACACCTAAAGATATAGAACCCTATATTGAGATTCCAAAAGGAGAGAAATTTCCATTGGCCTCTATGAGGGTGGAATCTCCAAATGAGTAGCTCTCCAATACAATGATAGTCCTTAAAAAATATTGTATAGCTTCCCACCTCTATAAATAGGTTTTCATTGTGTAAACTCTAACCACTAGTCCCAACATTAGTAAATACCAGCTACATAGTATGCCTTATTCCATATAGATGACCCTTTACAATAATTAATTACATGCCAAATTCCAAGTGGTTCTTATTCAAGGATGATGGCACCATACGTTAATCAAATAACCCCCAAGTACCCTTAACTAAGGATGGGAAGGTAAGACCCTAATAAATTCTATTAAGAAAAATAAAACTTAAAGTTTGGTTTACTTAATTACCAACTAATAAACATAAAATTGGTTGCAAATGAATATCCATGTAACTAAGTATAAGTCTAATGGTACCATTGAGAAGTACCAAATGTGATTGGTAAACAAAGACTATGCACAAAAATAAAGAATTAATTATAAGGAAACTTTTACACTTAAGCCTTCTATTATGGATAAAGTTTTACACACAAAGATTCCACCTAATAAATAATCCATTGATGTAAGATAACATTTTATAGATGGATAGTTAATTATATTGATGTAAAAAGTAATTTTATGAATCGGTGGATAGATGGACAAGTTTTCATAGAAAAACCACCTAGATTCCTAGAAATTGGTAAAGATCCTTTATAAAGTCATTGGAGAGCAACTAAAACAATTTTGAGGTGCCTAAAAAGACAATTGAGTTGGGGAGATGAGTATTCCCATCACATAGATAATTTTGGAATTAATTGAATGTAGTAGTTTTGATTGAGTTGTGTAGCATTATATTTAGAGTAAGAAACCGTACTACAATGAGTACGAAAGGATTTTATACATTGCTCACGTTTAGGGAAAAACTAAGAAACTTAGGAGATAATCCCATAAATTGATTATGGTTTTAGGGTAAATTATGTGATATAGGGATGTATCTTAAGTAGGTTAATTTAATTATGTTTTAAAAAATATGAAATAATAATATTTTATTAAATGAAAACAAAATAATTATGTTTAATTTTTTAGCTTTTTTTTATTAGCGTTGATAAAAAATTGGCCATTTATGTTTTCTTGTTTTTGGAATATACAAAATATTAATATTAAAAGAAGATTTTTTTTTTTAATTATTATAAGTTTATTTCATATTCCTTTGTCTCAGTTTCATCACATATTTTTTCAAATATAAAATTCGAGTTCATATGCTCAAGATATTCAGGTTTTAGTTAAACTAGAAAAATAGTGCTTCCTTAATATGCGACAAAGCTATTTTTTCTTGGAACCATGATCATTCTCATGGAACCACACCATTTTTTGGAACAATGTCTAATTTTCATAGCCAAATCCAATTTTTTGAACCACGCTTTCTCTTGAAATACATCCATGTATCTCTTGAAATATATCTATTCCACACTTAGAAATTTTTTATATTTCCTTGACACATCTCTATTTCTCTTCTCTTCTTCCTCTCTTACACTCTATTCAACACTTAGATTTTTTTATCTCATTATCTCTCCAAGCCCCTCCTTTTATTTCCTTTCTTACTCCCCATTCTTCCAACACTTTTTTTTCCAAATTTTCCCACACCTCTTCCTCACCTCCTTATCGCTCCACTATCCTCTCCTATTCCATACTTAGAATTGTTTTAGTCCTTCCTCCCTTTATCAGATGGACTGATTTCCACTCATCCTCACTCCCTTATCCCTCCATCCCCGCGACCCCCTTACTCTGATACCTACATTTCTCCGTGCCCCATACATCACCCTACCTCATATACTAACTTTTGCTACCCTCTATTCCCCCCTTTAACTCTACCCTCACTTTCTCCCCCTCTCGTCCCAATTTCCCAATACTCAACCAATTAATCCTAAGTTTCACCCATTATAGTATTAACCAATGAAATTTAATTAGTCAATTTTTGGATATGAGATAAGAAGAAACTCCTCTTTGAGACTCTTGTTCTTCCTATTATTCTTTGTGGGTGTAAAGTGTGGGGATGTAGTATAATCTATAATCTCAAAATTAAAGGAAATACACCCTATCCCATTCTCCTTTTAGAGGCATGTATTTCCCCATTGAGAGCAAGACTATGACTAGATACCTAATGTATAAGAACAAGTTAAACAACATGGAAGTCTTGGCTAAACTATTGGGAATCCTGGAACATATCATTTTGCAAAATAAGGATACTATTAAAAATATCATCAAATCAAATTTTAAGGAAAAAATGTGGTGTTATAAAGAGTTAGAAGAAAAAAGAAAATTAAGGTATTATAAGGATGTAATCAACCATAATCTAGAAGATCAAAATAATCTCTTTGTTTTGACAAGTGTAAAGAAAAAAAAAAAGCATTGCTAAGATAAAAACAAATTCTCATGAGCTCCATAATCAAAGAGGGCCTTGTCAATTCATAAAATTCCCTATGTCACCTTTGTGACACTAAGAAGGTTGAAAATGAAAAACAGTTTCTCTTGGATTGTCCAACTTATACCAAAATTATATCTCAATTTCAAAATATTTGTCACACTACCAACCTTCATAACCTTTTAACTATACAAAATTATGGTGAACTTGGAAAACTTCTCTTAATACTTTAATTCTAAACAATTGTAAGTAATCCCTTACCCTCTTAATACTTTAATAATTTATTATTATTTTAATAATATATTATTACTTTATTAATAAATTAATATATTAATACTTTAATGTATACCTTACATTAATACATTAATGTAATAATTAATTAATACATTAAATATTATGTAATAATACATTAATATTATATTTATCCTTATTACTTATGTACATGTCAACTAGTAACAACCCAGTAAAAATATAGTTGATAAATACACTTATTGACATCAATCCACATATATGAACCATTTTTTTACTCAATATACCTATCAACCATTTTTTACTCAGTATGATTGGTATAGTAAATAA
This sequence comes from Picea engelmannii, assembly GCA_009831015.1. NCBI lineage: Eukaryota > Viridiplantae > Streptophyta > Pinopsida > Pinales > Pinaceae > Picea > Picea engelmannii. The sequence continues at coordinate 153,133 of ML780765.1, forward strand.
TTAATTTGAATAAAAATGTATGATTGGTATAGTAAATAATTAATTATGTCTTTCGGCGTACACCTATTGATAATGGGCACAATTAATCACTTTTTAATCTCAAATTCTAATCTAATGGCTAACAATTGAAGATGCTGACATATTCTTAGTCGTCCTCCCAAATCAATGAATGTGATTTACTCTTCATAACTTCCTTGTATTTTTGAATACATCCGTTAACCTGTTTACTTTTTAACATTTACCTAATCATATTAAGAAATTACTCTATCACCATATGATTGCCACGTTTAAATGATTAACCTTTTCATTCTCTAACCCTAATTTCCTCACCTATCCGAGGGTTTCATATTGGATGAGCATTTTATTTTCTGTATGATGATGGCCAGAAAAACGTTTGGGCTGCTATAGCATCTCTTCCACAGTGCTACACAGTGGCGTGATTGGAATTTTGTAAGCACAGTGGACACCCGTTTCTTCCCCCAATAAACATGTCTTATTTGTTTAACCCCTCAACGTGGCAGTGGATTGAAGTTAATGTTGATGGTGGGGAAGGCTTCGAGGGCATGGTCGTGGTCGTATGTGCAACAACAGTGAAGATTTGAATGTGATAAATGAAATAAAGTGGTTTTGTTTCTGTCAAGTTATTTGTTGTCCTCCGCATAAAGTGTTTGTAATATTGTTGTTGTTTTAGATGTGTAAAACATGTGTGAATGTTGGTCCTAGAAAATGGACTAATTTACCTTCAAATTTTATTGTAGAAGATTGTTGTAGTTGAAGCCAGTGTTCAGAGGTAAATGAAGAATTAGATAGAAGGTCTCGATGTGCACGAATAATGGTTCGAAAGGCAAAGAAAATGTTAATGGTTCGGACGGCAAAGAAAATGTTGACCGGATATAGCAAATTTTATTTTCAAACCCTAATTAGGGTTTATATTAAAATTAGGTTTAATAAATTATAGATTCTTTTGGGCGTTCATCAGCCACAATTATGTGGTTGTACTAGTTACGCCCTTTTGACCTACACCTATTGACAATCAGCATAATTAATCACCTTTTAATCTAAAATTCTAATTTGATGGCTAACAATTGAAGATGCTAGCATATTCTTAGTTGTCCTCCCAAATCAATGAATGTGATTTCCTCTTCATAACTTTCTTGTATTTTTGAATGCATCCGTTAACTTACCTTTTAACATTCACCTAATCATATTAAGAAATTAGTGTAGCACTATGCCACATTTAAATGATTAAACTTTGGATTTAGCAAGTTGGCTGTGCTGGCTATAGACGCTAAATTTCTGATTATGTGTCTCATTTTCTGGCTGTACGTTTCATTTCCTATCCACTCTTTTTAGCGTTTATCAGCCACGGTTTTGAGTCGCTGTGCTAGTTTAAATAAAAATGGGATACCTCGTTCGATCGATTAAAAAGAGACCGTCGGACGGGATGGCGTCGTGAAAAGAATGAGGGTGTCCGGGTTCCATTCGGAATGTGCCGCTGGCGATGTAATTTATTTCCGGGTTTCTCCTTGCCATCAGCGTCATGATTTTCAGAAAGCGTTATGATTATTATTATCATTATTCAAACGTAAGAGAGGGAGGAGAAAGAAGAATATAATCAGCTCTGTGACGTGAGTTTTCGTAATCATAACCGTCATCATGGTCAGGATTCCCTACGCCCCTAACGACAAGAACGCCGCCAGGTTATAAGTCTTTAATTCTTCAGCAGCAGCATGGAGAGGGTATAATTTCTTTTTTAACCAGGGATTGATTCCTCTGTTGTTTTTCTGGTTTTTCCGTTGCCTCCAATGAGGCAGAATCGATTCTCATGTTTGTTAAGAATAGATTAATTTATTTGTAGTTTTGCCCAGAACAAGAGCGGAAAATATTAATGGCCGCGCCGATCGCCTTAAATAAAAACTGTGCCTGTTAATAGTTTGTATTGTATGTTTACAGGAAATCGAAGAGGTGACGTGTCTCTTATTTCACGTATCCTCGGAGCTGTAAGGAAAGCTGGCCGACGCAGAGGCACCGACGAAAGTCCGGGAGGCCAGACTGCTTGAACTCCGGGAGCTCTTGAGAACAGCTCGCAGAGAACTCCAGGAGCTCTCGACAACCAATCGCAGAGAACGAGATGAAGCGCTAAAGGAGCTACTGAAACGCAATCATAGACTCACAGAATATTCCACGCTAACAAATACACAGAAACACGTGATGTCTAGTGATCGCTCCCAGTGGCCCGACACCACCCTGGTCGCCGCCGAATCGGACAAACTGAATCCATTCACCACCACCCCCGCCGCCGCCGCCGCCGCTGCCCTGCATTCAATTTCTTCTCCGCTTCAGGCCAACCAATCCCGCTGGAATTCCGCTAGCCATCATTTCGACTTCTCGGATCTTGATCTCGCACTAGAGGCCGACCTGCACCAACATCCGACTCCGTCTTCACAGGTCCATTGGTCGGATCTCATTGGGTTACAAGATGAACAGTTTTATTACCAAAATGATCAGAGTTTAGTCGAGCGGCAAGAATCCGTGCAGCAGCACCAGGCCGAATCCCATCTCCCGCTTCTTGTCCAACATAAGTCGTCTTCAGAGATCCATTGTTCAAGTCATACTGAGTTAGAAAATCAACTGTTGTATCACCACAACGATCACAATCTCAGTTTAGTCGAGCAGCAAGAATCCGTGGAGCAGCACCACGCCGAATCCCATCTCCCGCTTCTTGTCCAAGATAACTCGTCTTCAGAGATCCATTGTTCAAATCTTACCGAGTTAGAAAATCAAATGTTGTATCACCGCAACGATCAGAATCTAAGTTTAGTCGAGCAGCAAGAATCCGTGCAGCAGCGCCAGGCCGAATCCCATCTCCCGCTTCTTGTCCAAGATAACTCGTCTTCAGAGATCCATTTTTCGAATCTCCTTGAGTTAGAACATTACCTGTTGTCTGACTACAACGATCTGAGTCTAAGTTTAGTCGAGCGGCAAGAATCCGTGCAGCAGCACCAGACCGAATCCTACCTCCAGCTCCTTGTCCAAGATAACTCGTCTTCAGAGATCGATTGTTCAAATCTTACCGAGTTAAAAAATCAACTGTTGTATCACCACAACGATCAGAATCTAAGTTTAGTCGAGCAGCAAGAATCCGTGCAGCAGCACCTGGCCGAAGTCCATCTCCCGCTTCTTGTCCAAGATAAGTCATCTTCAGAGATCTATTGTTCAAATCATACCGAGTTAAAAAATCAACTGTTGTATGACCACAACGATCAGAATCTAAGTTTAGTCGAGCAGCGAGAATCCGTGCTGCAGCACCTGGCCGAATCCTATCTCCGGCTTCTTGTCCAAGATAATTCGTCTTCAGAGATCCATTGTTCAAATCTTACCGAGTTAGAAAATCAAATGTTGTATCACCACAACGATCAGAATCTAAGTTTAGTCGAGCAGCAAGAATCCGTGCAGCAGTGCCAGGTCGAATCCCACCTCCCGCTTCTTGTCCAAGATAACTCGTCTTCAGAGATCCATGGTTCGAATCTTACAGAGTTAGAAGATCAACTCTTGTATCACTACAACGATCAGAGTCTAAGTTTATTCGATCGGCAAGAATCCGTGCAGCAGCACCAGGCCGAATCCCACCTCCCGCTCCTTGTCCAAGATAACTCGTCTTCAGAGATCCATTGTTCAAATCTTACCGAGTTAGAAAATCAAATGGTGTATCACCGCAACGATCAGAATCTAAGTTTAGTCGAGCAGCAAGAATCCGTGCAGCAGCGCCAGGCCGAATCCCATCTCCCACTTCTTGTCCAAGATAAGTCATCTTCAGAGATCCATTTTTCGAATCTCCTTGAGTTAGAACATCACCTGTTGTATGACCACCACGATCTGAGTCTAAGTTTAGTCGATCGGCAAGAATCCGTGCAGCAGCACCAGGCCGAATCCCACCTCCCGCTTCTTGTCCAAGATAACTCGTCTTCAGAAATCCATGGTTCGAATGTTACTGAGTTAGAAGATCAACTCTCGTATCACTACAACGATCAGAGTCTAAGTTTAGTCGATCGGCAAGAATCCGTGCAGCAGCACCTGGCCGAATCCTATCTCCGGCTTCTTGCCCAAGATAACTCGTCTTCAGAGATCGATTGTTCAAATCTTACCGAGTTAGAAAGTCAAATGTTGTATCACCGCAACGATCAGAATTTAAGTTTAGTCGAACAGCAAGAATCCGAATCCTACCTCCCGCTGCTTGTCCAAGATAAGTCGTCTTCAGAGATCCATTGTTCAAATCTTACCGAGTTAGAACATTACCTGTTGTCTGACCACAACGATCAGAATCTAAGTTCAGTCGAGCAGCAAGAATCCGTGCAGCAGCACCTGGCCGAATCCCACCTCCCGCTCCTTGTCCAAGATAACTCGTCTTCAGAGATCGATTGTTCAAATCTTACCGAGTTAGAAAATCAAATGTTGTATCACCACAACGATCAGAATCTAAGTTTAGTCGAGCAGCAAGAATCCGTGCAGCAGCGCCAGGCCGAATCCCATCTCCCCCTTCTTGTCCAAGATAAGTCATGTTCAGAGTTCCATTTTTCGAATCTCCTTGAGTTAGAACATCACCTGTTGTATCACCACAACGATCAGAGTCTAAGTTTAATCGAGCAGCAAGAATCCGTGCAGCAGCGCCAGGCCGAATCCCATCTCCCCCTTCTTGTCCAAGATAAGTCATGTTCAGAGTTTCATATTTCGAATCTCCTTGAGTTAGAACATCACCTGTTGTATGACCACAACGATCAGAGTCTAAGTTTAGTCGAGCGGCAAGAATCCGTGCAGCAGCCCCCAGCCGAATCCAATCTGCCGCTTCATGTCCAAGATAAGTCGACAGACCATTTGCGGCGGCAGCAGGAGGCGGCGGCAGCAGCAGGAAGCGGCGGCCGCAACAGGAGGCGAAGGAAGCCATCAATTCTCCGCTCCACCCCAGCAGCGATGCCTGCCTATCTGCCAGAGCCACCAGAATCCGACCCTCGGGTGCTTCTGGCCAACTTGCCCAAGAGAGGCCATCTGTTAGAGGCCGTCATGAAGGCAGGACCACTTTTACAAACCCTGTTGAGACACCCACCCCCTCCTTTGTATACAGCGCAGCCACCTCTCCTACCTTTCCCACCCCCACCGTTGGATACCGCGCAGCCTCAGTGGTCTCAGTGGACATTCCCACCCCCTCTGTTGGAAGACGTGCAGCCTCAGTGGAGRCACCCACCCCCTCCTGTGTCCTCTTCTCAGCATAGCCTCGGCMAACCTACAAGAATTAACGAACCCCCCACTGCTGCTGCATTTATCACTCCCYTGCAATCCAGCTCGGCAGGTGCATCCAGCTCTTCCAAGGCCCCATCGTTGGATATCGCGCAGCCTCAGTGGACATTCCCACCGCCTCTCTTGGATACCGCTCAGCCTCAGTGGCCTCAGTGGACATTCCCACCCCCTCTGTTGGAAGACGTCCAGCCTCATTGGAGGCACCCACCCCCTCCTGTGCCTAAGTGGAGACACCCACCCCCTCCTGTGTTCTCTTCTCATCATAGCGTCAGCCCACCTAAAAGAATTAACGAACCGCCCACTGCCGCTGCATTTGTCACTCCCCCGCAATCCAGCTCAGCAGCTGCATCCAGCTCCTCCATGTTTCATGGTTCGGGGGAATGAACAGGTAAAGCATTGAGAAATGCAAGAATTTTCGGAGTTGGGAGGAGGGCAGGGCATTTCCAAGCTTCTAACGGTTTGAAAATTTTCAAATCAAGAACTGTCGCAAACAAACTAAACCGTATGCCGAAAAGATCAGAGAAGCTGCCGAGCATTGAACAGTTAAGAATTTAAGATTAGAGAAACTATTATTTTTATCTTAATCTACTCAGAAAATATGAGAATATGATTACATAATGATTAATTGAAGATAGAAAGGGAGATACCAAAGTAAAGTTATATGGGTAATTAAAATCCCAAAATTTGACTTATATTGTAAAGAATTGCATTTGAATCATAGTTTATCTGGTAAATCATTTAACTTATTTTTAAAAAGTAGGCGCGTAAGTAAATTTGTATCAGTGCATATGTTTGGTCAATATTTTATTTTATTTATATATTACCTCAAATTAAATTTGAAATATAATTTATTTTGTATAACTGCACCAATTTTTGTTATTTTAATTTTATCTGAATTCAAAATGACTGTTTAAATAGAATAAAATTTCAATGTACATATTGAATTTTTTAAATTAATGTTTGAATAAAATATTTCAATTTATTTATATTTACGGATATTTAGTTGTGTGGTTGGGCTTTACGTGTATGTTGGTTAAACATCAAATACCTTAGACCACTATTGGTTCTTGGTTATCTTTCCATGATATGTATGTCCACTAAAATAGATTTTATCACGAAAACCTTGTTAAAATAATTTATAAACTGGATTTGCCATAATTTCTAGATAACTTCGTTAGCTTAGACTATGTTATTTATGTAGCAAATATAAGTTTATCGAAGTGTTTCAAAACAGGGTATGATAATGTGTTTAGACTATGTTATTTATGTAGCACATATAAGTTTATGGAAGTGTTTCAAAACATGATATGATAATGTGTTTCTTTGTAAGTGTGTTCAAATAATGATAGGGATTAGTTCAATTCGTAGTTACTAATGTTATTTTTCTTTGGGCTAGTTACATTTGAGCAAGTGTGTGATTCAAATCCTATTGTGTGAGGTGCACTAGTATATACTAACGAGTTTAAGAGGGATGCTATTCACAATTCTAGCCTGTTGTGTGAGGTACATTAGTATACACTAATCAATTTACCACAGATGTTATTCACAATTCTAATCAATTTACCACAGATGTTATTCACAATTCTAGGGAAGGATCCCTTTTATTTCTGTAATATCCTCAATAGAGCTAGGCGGGGATTTTATGAATTTCTATGCAATTATGTTATTTTCCACAAATATTTTGCATTCATTCTACTAAAGACATTTCTTCAAACATATTGCAAGCATCCTAGATTGAACTAGGTGGATATTCGTGGCCACCCACCTATTCCAACTAGCTCCTCTAGACAGTTTTTAGCTAAGCACGTTCTTATGTAATTCTTTGTAATTGTGGGTTCTACACTTCCGGGGTTGTCTGAAGTCCTACACAGCTTCCAGGTGGATATTGGTGGCTGCCCACCTAATCCAACGAGCTTATTTTGGAAGTTTTCATGTCAGTACATCTTTATGTACATCCAAGGCTGTTTCGGGACCCTAAACAGTGTTTTTTTGGCTTTCCAAGTCAAACCGTAGACAAAGTCAAAGTTTGATGACATAATGTGTAGTTCTCGAAAAGACCTTTCTAACAACCTATTACACGCCTAAAACAAAGGTCGTATGAAAAAATTACAACCCCGGGAAGTTGAGGTACCAACTTACCCATCAGGACCCACATAACTTTTGGTGTTTCATCTCCTAAGGTTAGGTTTTTGGATGTCTAGGGTTTTGACATTCACGAGTAATATTAAAAGGGCCTTTGGTGCCTCATTGTAATCATTCTGCTCAGACGAATGTGTGTAGTAGCCACATCTCTTCTCAGAGATAGCTACCACCATTCAAGCAAGTTGTTTTCAGTTCTGTAGTTTTACAATTTCATCCTATTTTATTTATTCAATAGAAGTTATTGTTCACTAAATATATGTTGTTGTTCTCCATATCTCTGTGTTATTGTATTCAATTTGTTATTCATTTCGTTCCTCTCATAAATTTGGATCAGTGGTATCAAAGCAGTATGCTCTTCATTTATTTTTCTTCGTGCATGTCCCTGACAAGATCTGGGTACAAGAAGTTGGCACTCAAACCAGTCTATCCTTTGAAAAATAGGTCATGTCGAGCCCGACAACAACCCATGAGGGACAAAAAGAAAGATGATGGAGCAAGAGATCCTTTTAAAATGTTGCTCGAGGAAGCCCTTGCGCAGAAAATGAACGAAATGATCGACAACTTTACACAAATCCTTCGGTGGCTTCCCACATGAGACGCATCTTCATCAATCGATCATGCAACCCCATTCAAGGTACAAGTAAATTCCGATGTTCGATTATTTGAAAGACTGATAGATGTAGATGTTGTAGATAAATGGTTGAATCTGCTCGGAGGGTGTTTTTTTGGTCCATAATTTTTTCGACAAGGAAAAGATTACTTTTGCACTCCTCAAGGTCATCCCCCATGTTAAGGACTGGTGGGATACTTACTCTAAGCAAAGGGCCATAAAGGAATATGCAATATTTGCGGTCACCCCCGCATGTGATTCCTTCAGGGATGCCATTAAAGAACAATACTACCTTGTTGGAAGCTACGAGGACCAATACACAAGATGGACCATGCTACGTCAGGAAAGGGACCAGACAATACCATATTTCACCAATATTTTCCATACCCTGAGCACAAAATTGGGTATCAAAGACTTTGAATGATATCTGGTGCTGAAATATTGCGGTTTTCTCCATAGATACATTCAAACAGAAATGGAGTTTCTAGACATCGCCTCATTAGGTGCAGCTTATAGATATGTTGTCAAGATTGAGAAGAAATTTAAGAAGAAGAGGTGAGAGTTTGGATCTTCAAACTCCTCACAGTCAAATCAGGGTAAAGGCGACCCCAACCCACAAAACAAGGGACAGATCAAAGATAGCAACTCTTAGGACAACCATTCCAAGCTACAACAAAAGAAGGGTAATGAGAAGTCGAAGAAGGACGTGAGAAAGTGGTGTGAATACCATAAAATCCCTTGGAACAACACCGAAAAATGTCACTCCAAGTAGTCACTAGTGGTCGAGCTGAAAGCTTCTGAGTCAGAGGTAGAATCCGACACAGAATCAAATCCAGAAGGAGGGAAGAGGATTATCGATGTCGAACCCAACACCATTGTCGCTACCACCAAAGTCTATTCAAGTGAATCAGAAGAACCAAAGGAAGGGGAATGCCTCTTTCACTCACAAATGTGGGTAAAGGGGGCTCCACCTCATTTCATTGTCGATAGCGACAGTCAAAAGAACCTGATCTCAGCAAAGGTCGTCAAGCAGATGGACCTATTGATGACACCACACCCGCAACCCTACACCATCAGTTGACTTCACCAATGAAGAGATCTCCATGTCAGCCAACAGTTTTGTCTATCCTACGGAATCAAGCCCTTCAAAGACGAGATATTATGTGATATTTCTCTCCTTGAAGTTTGTGATGTTCTTTTAGGACAACCATATTTGTGGAAGTGACATGTTGTGTATGAATCTAGACCCCATATTGTTATTATTACTTTGGGTAGAAAATTATTATCATAGGTATTTAATATCAACCTATCATATATAAATTTATTGTAATATATATATATATATATATATATATATATATATATATATATATATAAACTTATATTTATATATGTTAAGAATCTAACATACTAAACATTGCTAAGCTTATATAAATATATGCAAAGTTAATCAAGGGTAGCTAGCTTGCAAAAGCATGCAACCCTTTTATGCTATAAATTCTAAAAGCCATAAGTGTAGAGATTTTGTAAAAGATCTAGGTAACTACACAACAGTTCTTTAATAACTAAACCTAGACTTAATACAAATTATTAAATGAGCTAATTGACCACTCCTTCAGTTTTTAAATAACCCAACACCTTGACATAACCTGGGTTAGATTATAATTCTGCAAAAGAAAGATCAACCTTCATATATATACCACGATTTCATGGAACAATGTGTTCTTTCATCGTTCATTTCACCAGCTTGCAGTTCTACCTAAATTGTTTGATCGATACAACAACCATGATAGCCAAACAATGGTAATTCTATCTGTTACCCAACCCAGAGACATTATATGGAAATCCTCGCATGAGTCCAAAGTCCTTACTAGATCACCCCAAGGAATTTCAAATCTGTTAATTAAGGATCCAAGCTGAGATCAGTCGTTACTCAAAGTGTATGGGCTCAATCGACCCTATCCTTAGCATTAAGATTTTATTAATACATTTAAAATTTCCTATCTCCAGTAATTATTACGACTTAAATGAGTTAAACATAAACAACAAGAATAATCCAACACAAAATTTCACCGCTACCAAAATTTCACTGATCCAAGATTATAGTCTAACAAGTGTGCCAGTTACACAAGTGAAGCATACAAAGGTGGCTCAACTACGGTTACCCATGATGTCATGAAAAAACATCATAACAGTGTAACTAGAGTAAAGATTATTTTAGGAAAAGTGAAGCAACATCCATCAATATGAGTCGCACAAAAGGCTTTATCACAATACACTTCCCAATGACTATGCCTTGATTAAAATAGTAAATATAGTAATGTTGGGTGCTATAGCCTGAATATAATTGAAGAGAACAAAGCATGGAAGAAAATGTTTCCGAGATAACACATGAAAAACAATAAGGTTTTCTGGTAAGTGACAAAACTTTACACAATAGTTCTAAAATAACAAAGTATTTCCATCGAAGCGACCACCGATAAACAGAGGTTGTGTATTTACATAACTATTCTTAATGCAATGTAGCATTTTCAGAACGCCAATATGTAAAGATTATAAGGTAAAATTTGTGGTGTAGCTCATCTCGAGCAACTACAGAGAATCAATACATCTGATTCTTCCGCAACATGTAATTATATTAGCATAGTCGCTAACTCGCGGCTGAGAACGCCTAAAGGTTGGTTAAGAACGTGTGGCATAAAATGTCTGTGGTAATTTGTAATTCGTCTGTAGTGATATGAAACGTTTGGTTGCACGGTTTAATCCTATTTAATTATTTAAACGTGGCAATTACATATCCTTACAGTAATTTTTTAATGTGATTAGGTAAATGTTAAAAAGTAAACATGTTAACGGATGTGTTGATAAATGCAAGAAAGTTATGAACAATAAATCTGACCCATTGATTTTGGAGGACGACTAAGAATATCCCAACATCTTCAATGCATAGCGATCAAATTAGGGTTTAAGATTAAATAAGGTTAAAAGATCATTAATTGTGCCCATTGTCAATAAATATACACCTTTCGGCGTAATAATCAAGATACATGCTGCAAACTCTCATCATCTTGTCAGTGAAAAATATAGAGAAGAGACTCCAAAATATTATTATTATATTATTTTTATATATAATTATAATTATATGTGTAATAGTATTTCCATTAACTCCCTAAATGTACTCTACTGATTGCATCGTTTAATAAAATTAGAGACTACCAATAAATAAAAAATAAAAAATGTAAACAAGTTTGAAAGTGAAAAAGGTATCGGATCTCCACCAAATCCTGAAACAAATCTTTTCAAAAATCCTAATCAAGGAGGTGTGATTAAAACTGCGATCTAGAATACACTACACAATGAATATTGTTCCCTTCAATTAAGGTGCATCTCAAAATATAACTTGGAAATCATTAAACACACAACAATCGTTTGCTTCAATTGTATTAAACTATATCTTTGCAACATAAAGGTTGTGCCATATTGTACAAGCCTTATTTATGAAATCTAATCAACTTTATAATCTTACAAAAGTATCGCCAAATCATCTTGATATGCAACAATTCATATCCTTTTTAGGAAGCAAATGAAACTTAGAGAACAAAGAAAGGATGGTTCTTCCCTCGAAACAAGAGGAACATGAAGGATCCCCATACACTAACATAATGCTTTATATAATTTGAAGGATGTAGAGTATTACATTATACATAAATTTTACCCATGGGGTAGTTAGTCCTATGCATATCTCGTATCCAAAATTATTAAGGCCATTCCTACAGAACTGAAATTTTATATCATGATTCTACATAACAATACAAGTCTAAGATTTAACTCAGTTGAGTATCTAAACATCCATTAAACAATCAACCCAAGAATAAATCAATCACTACAATTACAGTCTATTGTATAAACTTTTTAAAAATTTCAAAATCGGTAGTGATACCCAAAATGAATCTTAATTTACAAGGGAATTACTGAATTGCATTCCATAATAACTGTTCATTCCATACTCATTACATAAACGACAATGTCTAAATACCGTAACCAAGAGATTGTCGATACATAAGTTGATCTTCAAATTGGAAACTTGTGTACTTCTCTTTTTCCCCTACCTTCTAATCTAAAGACTTTACTGGTACCTCCCAGCCAACACTAGGAGCACTCTTCTTCCCCCTTATCCCCCCGAGACGCAAATGGGTCACACACAGAATCTCAGACCAAACTAGATCAAGCTTTCCCTTGCAAGGAGAGGCTTCCAGCTCTTGCATAAACTTGTAGCCCAACTCACACAAGTAAACTTAGTCACAAACAAATTTGACAACATTTCAGTCATCCAGCAATAGGGTCCTTTCCTCCTACCTCTCCATTCTTTTTATAAGAAAATTCACCTTGATTTCATGCATAATTAACTAATTTTTAATAATTAAATTAGATATTATTCACCTCCAATACATGTCACATTTTCCCCAAGTTGCACATGTTTATTCCTTTTTAATAAAAATAATTTATGCATTTTCCCTCACATCCACAATTAGTTGCTATATTTTCTCCTAGTTGTCCCTTAGTTCCCCAATTTCTCCTTTATTTTGTATCATAACTAATTTACAGTTGGAGTTTGATTAGGACTCTTCTCTTAGTTAGGCTTTAGAATCTAGATTGACTTAGGATTCTAACTCCATGTTGATAACCCATTCTCTCATGAAAATAATTTCTTTTAATTAAAATTATTTTTTATTAAATTCATGCACACATTGTGCAGATGTCTTAATTTTTATTCTTATTCTCCCTTTACTAGTTTTTATTAGTCTAAATTTCCCTTAACTCTTTTCTATAAATTGTTTAGGCATAGACATTTAGACTTAGGTTTTTATTATGTTCCCTTTCATAAACTAAAATAAAATTATCTAAATTCATATTCTCTTTTCTATCAGTTCTAAGTAATTGTTTTATTCTCTAAGGTCTTCTAGATTTTTAATAACTCACTAATTTGTTCATGTGACATCTCCTTCAAGACACACCTATGTTCTCCAAGGGTGCCACTCACCATTGAATTAGTTTGGAAGTTGTTTGACGCTTGGATTCAATACTCCACTTGTTGACCTTGTGTGAGACAAAGGGCTTGTTAAGGAATAAGAAATATTCCTTATTGCACACCCATAAAAAATCCTTGTGAGAAAATATCTTAGTCTTCCCTCACAACATAATGAACCTCACAGGAACAAGGTATTTGTTAACCTTGAGTTTAGGTCACAGTGGGAGTGCTAGTAGGATGTGACAGAGACACTGCCACATGTCTCCCGCATCCATCTGATATTTGTGTATGACCCATTTACTCCATACCTGAGTCATATTAGCAAGCATCACCATGCCTACATCCACTGAAAAGGATAATATTAATAACTCATATACATGAAATCCATAACTGAAATTATCATCATAACACGTGTAATAAAAAAAAGTACTCAAAATAAAAGTCTATAGTTCACTCCCTAACTCTATATGGTGTCCAAGGAAGTCTGTCAATGCCATCAACATCCTCATCATGTCACATTTCTTTCACACTCAGGAAACTCATCATAATACATGTCAATGCTATATATCAATATTAATAACATATCAAATTTTAATACTCAATCATAGCATAAATTCATAAACAAAAAACCCAATCATAATGTACCATGTTTTAACCGGATCACTTGCTCACAAGTGTCCTCAAAGAATAGGTCAGTGGTATGAAATGTGATCAGTGGAACTGGATATTATAAGTGTGCATAGAGCTAATATGATTGTCCATGACTTATTGGTGTGCTAAAATGTGGCTAAGGAAGAGCACAATGAAGAAGACCCCAGAAACGTACAAGTACCTAAGACAGAAGGAGAACGAGTAATATAAGGGCCAAATCTTGAATCCACTGCATATACTCAACAAATCAATATGCGAAAGGTAAATATTGGGATGATAGATAATCTGAAGTTGGCACAGATAGGGGATTACTGGAGTGATGAGACAATCAAGAATATTGCAGACTTGTTGCATGAATATCATGACCTATTCCCCATGAAATTTACATAGATGAAGGGAATAATGGGGGACTTAGGTGAGATGAATATTTCATTGAAACCAAGAGATAAGAAAGTATGATAGTGTCTTTACATGTTAAATCCAAGGTACAAAGAAAAGGTGAAAGTTGAAATAGACAGGATGTTGGATGCAGGAATCATCAAACCAATAGAAGAATATGAGTGGATCATTCCAATGGTAGTGTAGGACAAGAAGACATGAGGAATCAAGATCTATGTGGATTTGAGGAAGCTGAATGATGCATGTTTACATTACCCATTCCCAACACCATTAAAAAATTAGGTACTAGAGAACGTAGGAGGCCAAGAAACTTATTCTTTCATAGATGGATTTTCGGGGTACCATCAAATAAAAATTGCATAGGAGGATTGACACAAGACCACTTAAGTGACATAGTGGGGGAGTTATCAATATATAGTAATGCACTTTGGATTGAAGAATTCCCCTGTGGTGTTTTCCAGAGTTGTGTTTGTAGTGTTCAAGAAATATATTCATAAGTTCCTTGAAGTGTACTTGGATGATTGGACTGTGTTCAATCTACTGAAGGATCATATAGAAGTCCTCATCATAATGTCGGATCAATGTATATAGTGTCATATTTCATTGAACTTGAAGAAGTGTATTTTTTGCGCATCACTTGGAATTGTTTTTGGGATATGTAGTTTGAAAGAAGGGATTACTAGTAGATCCATCCAAAATTGTAGTAATTATCGATTTAGAAACACCAACATCAGTCAGAAAACTAAGGGAAACTCAGGGTCATACATGCTATTATAGGAAATTTATCAAAGGATATGCATAAATCATAGCACCGATAGAAAATTTACCAAGGAAGGAAGCAAAGTTTCAATGGAACGAGGACTGTTAGAAGGGTTTGGACACCTTAAAGAAAAAACTAGGGACCATGACAGTTTTGATCTTTTCATATTGTAACAAGGAGTTACATGTACATGTAGATGCATCATCCATAGAGTTGGGTGTAGTACTATCCCAACCAGCGGAGGGAGACATAGATAACCCAATTTATTTTGCAATCAGGAATTTATCCATAACAGAGAATAACTATACTACCACAGAATGAGAAAAATTGACAATGGTCTATGCACTACATAAGTTTAAACATTATTTATTGGGGTCTCACTTTAATATGTATAAAACCCATTCTGCATTAAAGTACATGGTGAACAAGCCATTGTTGGGGGGGAGAATATGCAGATGGCTAATATTGTTTCAGGAATATGATTTTGAGGTTGTAGTGAAACCAAGGAAGCTGAATGCAAGATTAGATCATCTATCGTGCATATTATTAGGATAAGATGTAGGAAATTTATATGACAACTTCCTAGATATACAGTTATTTGTAGTAAGGATGGTGGATGATTATTTCTTAGAAATTGTGCAGTTTCTAAGTACATGTAAATATCCATTAGACATGATGGTTGCACAAAATAAACAACTGGTAGTGAAATCAATAAAATATCAATTGATTGCAAGGAATTTATACAAGTTGGGTGCATATGGAATATTGATACGTTGTGTGTTGGAACACAAAATACTGATGATACTTGAGCAAGTGTGTGATGGGATTGTAGGAGGACATTATGTAGGGAGCGAAACTACAAAAAGAATTTTTTTCATGGGGATTTGGTGTCATACACTTCACAAAGATTCTAAGGAATAATGTCAGTCATGCAACGTATGTCAAAGAGCGGGAAATCCATCCAGAAGGGATGAAATTCCTTTGGATCCACAAGTTTCCTTGCAATCATTTGAGAAATGGGCCATATAATTTGTAGGGATAATGAACCCACAAGCAAGAATATTAAGGGAAAGGTACATAATCACTACAATGGATTACTTGAAAATATGGGTAGAAGAAACACCCATTACAGACTACAACACAAAGACTTCTGTGATCTTTTTGTTTGAGAATATAGTCACAAGGTTTCAATGTTCATGCATCTTACTCAATGATCAATGCACACACTTTATGAATAGGAAAATTGCATCATTGACAGATGATTTTGAATTTCATCATCAGAAGAGTACATTGTATCATCCTCAGGCCAATGGGACAGTGGAAGCTTTCAACAAAATCTTAGAGAATGCTTTGAAAAAACTTTTCAACGTAGGGAGAGACGATTGGGACTTAAGAGTTCATGCAGTGTTATGGGCTTACAATACTACAAGTTAAAATTTGATAGGGAAGACACCTTTCAGGTTGGTTTATGGGAAAGAAGCAATGATTCCAATATAGTATAATCTACCTAACCTGTGCATTGAAACAATCATTGATATTTTAGACTCTAGCGTAGTAGAGGAGAGACTATCACAGTTAATACAAATTGAATAAGATTGGTTTGTTGTAGGTTTCCATCAACAAGTTCAGAAGGCTAGAGAAAAGGCTTGTCATGATCAACACATAAAATAAAAAAAATTTCAAGTGGGGGATTTGGTATTACTCTATGACAACAAGTTTACGCAACATACAAGAAAGTTTAGAATGCACTGGTTAGGACCCTATGTGATTCAATGTATAACATAGATATGTGCTGCGCAGTTGGAAACCCTGAATCAATAGTACATATGACCAAATTTGCGACGGTTTTTCATTGATATTGCCACACTTATCCGTCGCAATTTCCACGAAAGCCGATTTTTTTTTTCGTCAGAATAATTTCATCGCTATATCCACGATCCAGGTGTGCATGGAAACATCGACGAAATAAGCGCTCCATGTGTCACCACCTTCAATATCGGTTAACCCTATGAATCATCACAATTATGACGAGATTACGTTGCAATAACAACGAAGAAGTGTGGCAATTACAACGAAAATTCATCGCAACTGCGACGAAAATTTATGCCAAGCTAATAACTTATGACGCAGATGTTGAATGTGCGATGCAAAACCATCGCCACTTGCGATGAAAATCTGTGGCAATATCGACGAAAATATATCTCAAGACCAAAATTACGACGTAGATACTGTATGTGCGAAGAAAATTCGTGGAAAATTGCGATGAACTTTCGTCACTATTGCGATGGGTGTGGTAAAATACAAAATTTATTTCCAATGAACTATTGTCGATATTGCGACGATGGCTTAAAGTTAAAATAAAATAAAATTACATGAGATATGGTATTACCATATTACATTGTAATATGGTATACCATATTGTATGCCATATTACAATGTAATATGGTAATGCCATATTACATTGTAATATGGAATTACCATATTACATTGTAATATGGTAATGCCATATTACAATGTAATATGGGATTACCATTTTACATTGTAATATGGTAACGTTGTAATATGGCATTACTATTACATTGTAATATTGTAATATATATATCCCCTACAAATAATCAAGGCACTAATCAACCAAATATTGGAAGCATGTGTTATCATGAAGTTGGATTAGAAGTAAGGATACCAATATGACAATATACACAAAGGATAATTTGGAATATTACTTTCAAAAAAACACATGGATTGCATGAGTGAGTCATTATGCAATTTATATTACATAATACTATGACAACACTTCTAAAGTTGATGGATGATATCTTAAGACCATTTCTCGAACTAGTTTAGTGTAGCCTCCTTGTATGATATTTTGACTTTTAGCAAGATTTGGGAAGATCATTTGAAACATTTGGAGATGATATTTTTAACCCTTCAACACAATTAATTGCAAGCCAACATGAAGAAATATGAGCTTGGAAAACAATTATTGTTGTGTATGGATTTT
>ML780765.1:223881-248637 GCA_009831015.1 Picea engelmannii
GACAGAACAGGGTTATAATAGATGTCATTCTGATCACTATGTTTATGTTAAAAGGCTAGAAAATGGAAGCTATATTATCTTGCTATTGTATGTAGATGACATGCTTGTTGCAGGGTCTAATATGCAGGATATAAATGTGCTCATGAATAAATTAGCCAATTCATTTTCCATGAAGGATTTGGGTGCTGCAAAGAAAATCCTTGGTATGAGAATAACAAGAGACAGGAAAAATCACAAACTAGCATTGTCTCAGGGTGAGTACACAGAGAAGGTGTTGGAGAGGTTTAGAATGCAGAATGCAAAGCCAGTTAGTACGCCTTTGGCCAGACATTTCAAATTAACTAAGGAAATGTGTCCCAAGACACAGGAGGAGATAGAATACATGTCTAGGGTCCCATATTCATCAACAGTTGGCAGCTTGATGTATGCAATGGTTTGCACAAGACCAGATATTGCACATGTAGTGGGAGTTGTGAGCAGGTATATGAACAATCCAGGTAAAGAACATTGGGAGGTAGTAAAGTGGATTCTCAGGTATTTGAGAGGTACTACTACACATGCATTATGTTGTGGAGGTTTAGACACTTTTCTACAGAGATATGTTGATTTATATATGGCAGGTGATAAAGATAGCAGGAGGAGCACCACAGGGTATGTTTTTACTATAGGTGGAACAACAGTAAGTTGGATTTCGAAACTGCAAAAGGTTGTTGCACTTTCAACAACAGAGGTAGAGTATGTTTCTGCTATAGAGGCTAGTAAAGAGATGATTTGGTTACAAAGGTTTATGGAGGAATTGGGAAAGAAGCAGGAGAACTGCAGGTTGTACTGTGACAATCAGAGTGCCATTCACCTTGCAAAGAACTCAACCTTCCATTCAAATACTAATCATATACAGTTGAGGTACCACTTTATACAATCCGCCTTGGAAGATGGACAATTGAAGCTGGAAAAGATACACACTAGCCAGAATCCTGCAGACATGTTAACAAAGGGAGTAACCAGCGAGAAACTAAGTTCCTGCTCAATTTCAGTTGGTCTTCAAGAATGAAGATGAAGATGAGAAATTTTCCAGGTCCAAGAAGGTTCAAAGTTTAGCATATACAACAGTGGTGGAGTTGTTGAGATCAGTCTACAAGTGGGAGATTGTTGGTTGTGGAGCCTGATTATCTTCCCGATTTAGAGGTATTTTACTTTCATCTATGTTTATACCCCATGAAGTATTTACACCCCAGAAGTATGTACACTATTCCACGTGGGGGAGTGCAGAGGGGGGGTACCCCCTCTGCGGGGTCTGGGGGGGGCTATCCCCCTGGCTGGGGGGTCTGGAGGAAAGCAGGCCCCCAACAGGGGTTCAGGGGTGAAGCCATCAAAGAAAAAATTGCCTTGTAAAAGTATATTGTAATTTCATTGTAAATATGGACCGTTCATTATAAGGTCGTAGATCTAACGATAGAGATTATGTTAGGGTTTTTTGCCCTAGAAGGAAACCCTCTTTTATGAGGGAAATTTATTGCGGCTATGTATGTTGGTGAGTATTGTATTCTGAGAGAGGAGACTGTGAGAGAAAGAAGAGGAAGTTACAACGGGTTTTGTTGTAGGTTGTATCCCTTCATTTTGCTGGATAATAATAAAGAAAGGACCTGGCAATTTCTTTGGTGGATGTAGCCCACACTGGGTGAACCACGTAAATATGTGTCTCTCTTGTATTGTGTATATTATGTGTTTTGTTTCCGCATTTGTTTTATTTTATTGCTCCGTGGTCCTATTTTTCTAACACTAGGAACACCACTAGAATTCTGAGAAGGCAGGGAGAGAATGGTGGTGACAACAGTCACCAATATTAAGAAGATAGAAGAAGAGTGCGCAAAACTATGTGAGGAGAGCACACAAATTTGGAAATACTTGGTAGAATATCCCGAGATGAAGGTCATAGAGACCAAGTTAATTTAAGCTCATGAAAAGGCATAACAAGCTTCATAAAGAATCACTACATTTCCACCAGTGGAATGTATGACAACAATTTTTGCGTAGAGGTAGTCATACATGGAAGTGGATAAAATGAGGGATCAACAAAAGATCCTTCAGCATTGTTTAGTACCATTGCAGGAAGAACAAGTAAGGGTGATCAATGAACTGGCCACAACACAGGGAAAGGTGAAGAAAGAAACCCATGAAGCAAAAGAGAAACTTACAACCTTGACTCTACAGGTGGCTGAAGAGATCACCAAATCAAAGGAAACGATCCTAAAGGAAGTTGAGGTAACAAAGGAAGCCTCCCAAAAATTCATTGAGGAATGGAGGATCAGGAAATGGCCCTGAGTGGCTCGGGACAAGCCACATGTGAGTGTTGGGGGCCTGTTGGATAAGAAGTTTTGGGATACAATTTTGGTAAAATCCTAAGGAAAAAGTGTGCAGTAGAAGTGTGCAGAAGAAGAAGGAAGACTAGGGAGAGTGCAATTGAGGCACATTCAGAAGGACAATGCATAGAGAAAGAAGAATAAATAAGAGAATAAAGAAAAGAGAAGAATAAATTAGAGAGAATAATAAATAAGGAGAAGAAAACGAGTGAAAAGGAAGGATGACAACCCGCCATGTTAAAGATACACAAATGCACAAAAGCAAGAGGAAAATCAATCAGAGTGAAAAAACAACATGCATACGGAAAAGTAGGTGAAAGCATCTTGAACAACTAGTTAACTAGGGTAGTCATGCATAGTAATGGGGTTTCTAGGATGAACCAAGTAGGGTTTTAAGCCCTATAGTTTATGTATAAATATGTAATGGGTTGGGAGAATAGGGGTTCCTCCGTATGATTATTCTTAGGCAATATTGTGGAGTATGTTCCAAACTACCGAGAACACCTATCAGTAAGAAGGTTGATAGGATATGATTAGAAGGGAGAGAATAAATTTCTAAATGTAAGAGATGATGCAAAGAGAGAGAGGCTTTCACTACAAAGAATCTAGGCTATGAGAAGAGAAATATAACCATGATATATCTTTGTAATCTCAGTGTGCAAGCCTAAAACAATAATACTAAATTCATAATAAAGAAGCAAGTCATTATGGACATAGATTAGATTTGGGTGAACCATGTTAAATCTTGTGTTACATGTCTTTATGTGATTGTTTATGGATTATGTCTGGATGTGTATTAGAATATATTTTCTTTATGTTTATTCATTGAAAAATAATCATGACTAATACAGTAATGGGTTATGTTGTAATCTGGAATATAATGATAGTATGATCTGGAATCACTAAGTGGATAATAGAGAATAGAGACAGAAAAAAAATGCATAGAACCAATAAGAAAGAATGAATATATTGGTCACTTCCCATTACCTCACTACTATAGAAACCTAGTTCTTGCAGTCCCAATAGATACCTGAGGTGAGACTTCATCAGGGTAAGTAGGTGATGCCAAAAGTGCTGGTGTTTGGTGGGTTTTTTTGGTCATGGATAACTCGAACCTAGGGTTTTACAACCATGCACAACACCAGCATTGGCACTGTAGATTATGCAATCTACTACCAAGGAAGAGCTGGACCAAATAGAGTGTTATATGTACATGGTTTTGTTGACACATATTGAGATGGAGATCTAGATAACATAATATTTACAAGTGATTATGTTTTTACTCTATTTGGAGGAGCAATTAGTTGGATGAGAAAGACATAGGTTGTAGTTTCATTTTCAACTATAAAAGTTGAATACATGGAAACCACTCACACAAGTATTGGTATGGTTACAAAGACTATATTCAGGTATTGGGTTTGTAGAAGTTGTAAGGTTAGATTTTGATAGTTAGAGTGCAATCTTTCTAGCAAAGAAACCTAATTGTCATTCTAAAATGAAGCATATTTATGTTTATTGTCACTTTGTGAGAGAAATGGTTGAAGACAAAAAGGTGTTGTTGATGAATTTGGGAAATTTGAAGAATGTTGCAGACTCATTGATGAAGTCTATTAGTGCTAATAATTTCTCTTCGTGTAAAGAAGAAATGAGCATTTTTGCCTTAAATTTTTGATGTTATAAAACCTGAGCCCCTTGTCCAAGGTTCATGGGTGGGAGCCCTCAATAAAAAAAAAATGGGTTGTTTTTGGTCCACTTTATGGCCTATTTTGGGTTTTTTGACCCAATGTAATATAATTCAAGTTAAGGAATGAGGGCTGTAATCTAATATGATTTAACATATTAGGGTTTTGGATTTCATGAAATACCTATGTATTGTATCGTGAATGGTGAAGTTAATATAATGAAAAATAAACATGTTTGTCTCTAAGGTTTGTTGGTTTTCCTAGTTAAGGGTGTCTAGAGTAAATCTATGTGTATTGTGTGTGTGTGTCATTGTTGTTCTTTCTATTTTGCTTAAGAATATATATGCATTATTTCAATTCAAAGGTTTAAAACTTATAGGTTTTTTTCTTGGGAGACAAATGAAGGGGTGCAACTATTTATATTGTGTATGGCCTCTAGTATATGCTCCAAAGGATCTATTAGTAGATGGATACAATTATTTCTAAGCTCCATTTCAATGTCCTAATGATTTTCTAACTTATCCCCCATGGTTGACTTAAGAGATGTTATTTTATTGCAATGTATCTTGTTTATCATGGACTTGTGGAAGAATTTGGCATTATTATCCCCCTCTCTACGCCAATATATCATAGACTTTATCACCATAGAGTTTCCTCTTGTTTTTCTCAAGTTGTTATATAGGTTTGTAGAAATACTTCTTGGGAGGATTTTTCCTTTGTCCTTCCTTCATGGATGATGACTAGCTATAAGTTATACATTTCCCTTTCTAATTGCTTATATGATTGGAGATGTTTCCAAATACATCCCTATTCCATTGCTTGATTTTATTCTTAACATTCTTTTGACCATATTTTGATGTTTCTTCATAAACTCAAGGCGATCAAGCCATAATTTCCCAAACCAAAAAGGATTATTTTTGGGTGTGTTGGAGCTATCCCATGTGAGGAAAATTGTCCAATGATTTAATCCTAATCATGGTAATATTTATTCTTCCAAAAATCTACCTCTTCACATACAATATTTCATGACAGGGAACTTGTCCCACCTTATAGCTATCTAGCACATTCCTCTCCTTTTGTTATTCCAAGTGTGACATTTATTTGTAGCTTGAATATCCACCATTTTGAGATTGTCTATGGTATCCTTAAAGGATTTTTTACCACGTTCTAAATTTTTCTGTCATTCTCTTTTCTTTCAAAGAGATCTTATCATATTGAAATAACCTCCTAGAACACACATCATTTCTCGACTGACTTCTCTTAATTCCTGGATTGAGTCCAAGAATGGTTGTTTGAGGGTTGGCTTGGTTGGACTATAGGCATTAGTGATAAACCCAAAGTTTGAAGAACCTATTTCTCTTAATTGTGTATTTCTTAGGTTCCTAAGAAACAGGTTCCTAAATGAAATCTAGCAGAGTTAAAGAAATATGGCCATTTCTAAAATATTTCTCCTCTATCCTCAATACATGCAAAAATGGTAGTGAAGAAACCCTTAGACCCTTATTTTAGGTCTACACATCCTTTTGGTTTCTATGGTTAATTTACCCACCATACCAAGGCCTTCTTTGAAAACCATATGCCCATAAATTTTCCTACCTTCTTTGAAAACCATATGCCCAAAGCCTTCTACAACATGGTATTTCATGAATTGAATATACCCAATAATATGGTTGGAAGTAATCTCATACCTGGTGTTTTCCTTTGTTTTGGCTACACAACTACTTTTGATTTTGGGGTATTTTTACTTCCCCTTTTGTTTATCCATACTCAAAACTTCATCCTCCAAATGGGCCTTTCATGTGGTCCCCATTTCCCCAAACATCGACTTATTTTCAACCACCCTTGGGACCACACCTTTGAAGAATGGGATGGTGTTGGGAGGCCTTTTAGGCCCTTGTAATAGTCATCACACATTATACATTAGACATTATATATTAAGTGAATATAAGAATATATGTAATAAAGGATGTAAAGTCAAGTAAAAGATGAATGCAACCTAATTAATGATTAGTTGAAGCGGGTACAACTTCTCCAACCATCTCTCCAATGTATAAATACTCTTGAACAAGGAATATGAACTAAGTTGGTTAATCTTCCCTAAAATATCTCTTCTTTCTTGAGTTACGTGTCTTTTATATATGTGCTTTTTATGATGTATTCCCTTTCTTGGATTCCCATGTAATATAGAATATTACAACATATGATCAAGGTTTGTGATGATTATGTTTCCATTGAGTGTGTCAAATCACTATCGCTGCTACAAAGTACCACATTCTAGCTCCAAACTACACTCAACTACCAAACCTTAAAGTGTGTAACACTCTTATGAGTGTTCCTTCGAATTTGGTCTCAACACTTCATTTTATTTATCAATTGAAGTTCCACTCTTAACAATTAAATTTTAATGGTAGTATTGAAATATTAATTGATAAAGTAAAAATATTAATGGTTAAATTATAGCATGACAACAAAACATGGTGGTGTCTAAGTTTAAACTTTTAAATATATTTCAACACTCATATCAATATTTCCTTGATCTTTAAAATTTTAATTTGTAAATATATTTAAGCATTTAATTAACTTCATCGTATTTTTACTATGTTGAATATTCATCAAATTTCAAATTCCGTGAATTTCCATATAGTAAAACCAATACAATCAAATATTGCTACTATAATTTCTATAATAAGATTTAAACATTTACCATACATAGAGTGCAATGAATTTCTTCATTTTCTATATGTTATTTTTACAACATTGAACATGTATCATTAACCCAAAACATCATCAATGACCCTGAACCATTGCAAGGATTCTCCATAACATTAACACTTAAAAAAAATTAAACCCATGAAGTATGTTGTCAGTTTTTGGTGATTCAAAGTACTTTCACACTTGCAATACCAAAAAATGTTTACATGATTGAATGAGGACAATCCATAAATGTTTTTTTAAAGACAAAACATGTACCATGATACAAACAGATTCAATAAACACATACCATGATACAAACAAATTACTTGACACATTATCTTGACTGGGTTAATGCATATAGCTAGATCATGAGAACCAGTGTTAGTCATAATTGAATCACTAGTAACACATGTAAAGGTATTTTAACTAGCATCATTAGTAGCTCAAATCCCATTACATTTCTAAGCTATGCAAAATAAAAAATTTAAAAACATTAGTTGGGAATATATTTATTTCATTCAGGACCTAAATTTGTAAGGATATCAAATGAATATGTTTCAAATATAGTGGCTTTCACAAAGGAGGCATGCTTTCTTTGATGATGTTAATGATGATTTATAAATAAAGAGATAGCTTCCATGTTGTTAACAATAGATTGGATAAATTACGAGACTTCTTGGCCATTTTATTTTAGGGAGAAAAAATATTGAAGTTTTAGCATCAAGAAGAAAAATGGACCAATCAATGGATAAGCCTCCCAGATAATTTCCAGATGGGGGGATTTGATGCATGGGATATGGATGAAAACATTTAATTAAAATGTTATTGTTCAAATTATTGAACTATACTGCTCACCCACAATAGGAAGGATAGAGGTAGAGTATCATGGGTCTAGTTTCTTTGGAAACATACAATAATTGGAAAAGATACATATAGCTTGACATAGTACTCACACCAAAGCCCTTTGGTCATGCTTGAAAATGGAAACACATATGTGAAATGGACCTATAAATGATTGCGTGGTTAGGGTTTGAAACATTTACCTAAAAAAACAACTAATGTTCAACAAATTTGCATATGATACTATTGAAATTGTGAATGGAGTTCTCACTATATATATATATATATATATATAATGGGGATAGAAGTGTGAATGAGATACTTAGAGAGTATGTCAAGGGAGGAATTGAAAGGACACAGGAATAGCACACTACCCTAAGAGACGAAGCTTGAAGCTTGTTAAAGTAGTAGAAGATACCCTTGATAAGCCACTATGTGATGGCTATGTGACTTCCTTAATGAATTCTAGCTTCAATTGCCCTTGACTAAATGAATTAAAAACTTATCAAAGGGTGTAACTCTATTAGATATTTTACCTTCGGCGTGCAAGTGATATAGAGTTTCCCTGCAAAGAGCATAAAAATGAATTTGTAGAGTGGTCAACAAATATCATTCACTATCGATAGTATTGTAGAAAAACACAATTCCATTATTGGGATGAAAAGAGAGATAGTAAGGGTTTATGGAATACTTCACTCCAAGTAAGCCTCAACTCTCTATTCATTTTTAACTATCGTATTTTGTATCAATACTTTCAGGACCGCCTCCAAAGTCCACACAACAAGAAGACAATGAGATTCCTTCCAAAGTCCACATAGCACGTAGATAGTGAGACAACACATGGATGAAAGCTTAGAGGTATCCAAGAATGTGCTATTGCCTAGGCTAAATTTTCAATAAAGTTTTTCGCATTCAAAATGTAGTTAAAATTTATGCTATTGAAAGATTCTCAGATTCCAAACATTTAAATTCCAAATAAATACCCTAAGTAGTGCATTCATGTATAGGACAAATGAAGCTTTCAAGACAATATGCAAAACTTAAGTGGCATACATGAATAATGATCCTTTCACCACATAGAAAGGAATGTATATAAAAATACATTAACTATACTCCATAAATTCTAATTTATATAATTTTTAATGTAAAAATACATTATTTATACTCAATAAAGCTTAATTTATATAATGTGTAATAAATGGACATATTTCAATGTCAACTTCTAAAAACATTTATTCATAAGAAGGATGCCTCTGAATCCTCATACTCTGTAATGTGTATGACCTAGACCACTTGCAATGAAGGTCAGAGGACAAGTTGAGAAATTTTTAAAGGATTTAAAGTGTTGTTGAAGCTGTAGAAAATACTTTTTCAATGGTAAGATTACCAAGAAATCATCATTCTTGTATAACCCTTTCAAAGAGTGTGTATCATGGAGAAGGGTGTTGACATCCAAATACTTGGGTAAGAAATGATTTGTTGAATGGTTTAGATCATATAAAAAAATGGGGAACAACAACTCTGGTGGTTGGAGAGTAATGGGGGAGACCTTCCCATTGGTTGAAGAATTGACTATATGGCAAGTGGGTAATGGTAAGTGTTAGTATTATATTTTTTCTTTCAATTAAATGAAGGATGACTTAATTTATAAGGCTGAGGTTAGATGAGTTGGCAGAAAACATTCGATCTTCAGGAGCCTTTGTTCAACTTAGACTCAATTTTTCCTAAGGTAGAATTAAGAAACAACAAGAAAATACATTCCCTTCTACACATAAGGTAAAAATTAATTCCTTGGGGCTTGTTGTAGTCCAAAAGGGGCTTGTTGTGCTCCAAATGGGATTTTTCACGTGTGAAAAGGGGGGCAATTCAATATCCCAGGGATTACCACATGACTGCAACCTAAAGAACCAAGAGCCAACATTTCGATAGTTTCTCGGACCCCAAAATATTGATGACTCATATCACATCGTGCGTCCAACCTTGTAGATCAATAGTCATTCAAGTTTACCTTTAGAGTCATCTCAGAACCTATCTCCTAGGCCACTCTGATGAGATACCTTCGATCAACGACCCAAATTTAAGTAAGTATGCCCTTGATCAATGGTCAAGATTTGATCTCATATCTTGCAACCTCCTGGAAAGATGTCAGTTCAACCTACCAGTAGAGCACTATGAGACCCATCCAGAGGTTTTTGCGTGGACATGTGGAACCCACCACATGCATATGTAAAAATATAAAATATAGGTGACATGTGTCCTACTCCCTTGCCATGTCAGTGCCATCATGGGCTAATAGAAAGTCACCAATTTTCCATGGTGCATCAACATGATGATTTTTTCCTTAGTGAATTTTTTCTTTCAACCTTACCATATCAAAGACTCTCAATCATCCTTAGATCTTCGATGGACGATCAATATTTACTTCACAGTTCTCTTTTCATAGTCTCATTCAAAACTAATCATGTAGCCCTCTGAATGGACACATGTGATGGACAATTTAGATTTTCCCTCAAACCGTTTTCAAGTAAGACCAATCAATGGTCCATATATGCTCCTAGGTATCAAATCCTACCAACTAGGTGTCATGTTAGCTCGCCAACAAAGCATTGTTAGAGAAAATTAATGACTTCCATGTGGATAGGTGTAACCCACCAGATGCATAGGTGAATGTCTAGAATCCAGGTGACACATGCCCTATATTTCTACCACATTAGCACCAATGTGGATTAGTGAGAGGGCATGACGTGTCCAAGGTGACTCTAGCATGATAATGTTAGTTCCGTATCAGATTTTTTCTAAATTCAACCATTGCATTATCAACGACTCTCATTTGATCTCATATTCCTCCGATCAACATATGATATTTGTCTTCGCATTCATCTTATTGGAGTCTCATTTGGACCTGATCCTTCAACACTCCAAATGGGCACCTACGATGAATGATCCAGATCTTCTCTAAAAAATCTTTCAATCAAAACCAATCAATGGTCTAGATTTGTTCTCGGGCTTTGAAGCATCCTGTCTGAGTGTCACGTCAGCCCACCAACAGAACACTATTAGAGCCAATCAGTGGCTTCCACATGGACATGCGGAACCCACCGTATATACATGTCAGCATCCCAAAAATGGGTGACAAGTGTCCTTTCTTTTGTGTCACATCAGTATCAGTGTAAACCGGTATAAGGCTGCCACGTATCTAGGGTGATGTCAGCATGACTGTCAAATTCCTTCGCTAATTTTAGTTTATGGTTTATCCATATGAAGGGATCTTATTATTTCAGTGAAATATGAATGATGAAGATCGTTGTAGACATGGGCGATGGAAAACACAATGAATATTCCCTGACATAGGTTATCCATGATCGCCTCAACGACGACATCATTAAAGAAAGGGAAATTTCAGTTGATTAACGACCTGTATCGAATCTTGTTCCAGATCAATGATTTGTTTTCAATTTAAAATATCAAGGAATTTAAGGCTCATCGGTCCGCATATCAATGACCCATATTTGATCAGGTCTGTGATAGAACACTCATATTCATTGTAATATGTATGGCCCATATTAGATCACAATTATTCCTCGATCACCGATTCCTAAATCGTTGATACATCAAGTGTCGAGGTTGTCTTTCAACAACATGAAGTTATGTTTTTAAAGATCAACAATCGAGATTGATCATTGAGATTGATCCTATGGCTTCAGAGTCTTGTGATCTATGTAGCTAGGATTTCGAGATTCCAACGAAAGAGGAAAATGATTATAGATAGTTCTAAGGAGTTGAGCATGATGAATTTTTTGTCCTACACATTTCTAGCTGCCCCACAATCTCAACATAGTAGAATTCATGCAAGTAAAAGTAATTAATTTTGACCAGACGAGAAATCATCCAAGAATCAAGAAGCTGTAAATGGTTTCAAGAAGTTGGAAGTGGTTAAAATAAGTAGTTTTAGGGCATGAGTGAGAAGAATAAAAGACAATGAAGGAACCCATTATTAGGGTCGAAACTTTTGGGAGTTAAATATTTTTTGTAACCAAAGATATTTGACCATAGAGCTACCTTGAGTACAGTCCATAGATCAATTTAGCATGAAATATATATTCATCCACTATGTTTAAGTTTCAGCCTATAATTCCTTCCTTACAACGTTTGTGTTCTTGCAAATCATTTCCTCCCATTTCTCTTTCTTGTATCAAATCTGATTTATAAAATATCAAGGAACAATCCATTCACCATGTTCATTATTACTATATGATGTTTGGTAATGAAAACAAATTAATTTCCTCTGAATGTATGACCAATATGAAACAAAATTGATTTTTTTTGTGCATTTAAATAATATTTATAGGGTACCTCCATGTATTTGAATGTGTGGAGGTGTTAACTGTTTAAAGCATATGTTTATTGATCTATTTACACTTGTTATAGTTGTTGAATTCTTCATTGTTCAACATGTTATTCATTTCACATAAGCTACAAGATTCATTCTTTGCAGTGATCTGTATGTTTAATTTGTTATTTCCTCTAATCCACCATTTCATATCTGTTTTAAGCTTGACTATATGAAACACTCGTTGATAAATTCCTCTAAGAGTTCAGAGAATTTGTCATTTGAACTGAGAATTGTTTGAGGTCTTATAATTTCAAGAGAGAGAGAGAGAGAGAGAGAGAGAGAGAGAGAGAGAGAGAGAAACTTTCCAATATTGCACAATTACCTTTTTGAAAATTTGGCCTTAATATTCATCTCGAGTCTTGGCCCTTGGGGTGCCTCGACATCGTTTCAACAACAAGATGGAACATCTAGAGGGATAACATCCAAAATTGTGTCATTTCTAGGGACGTGCTTGAATAAATATTCCTTGGGGATACAGCATTGTAAGCTCTAAGACTTGACGATGAACATGCCTCAGGCACTTGGTTGTTAATATTTCACCTAGAAACTCCACAGAAGGACAATCTGGCCTCTACCAGAAGACACATTAGAATCCACCCTGACCTTATCAGGTTCTTATATATTGAAATACATAAAATCTTGTGACCTGGAGGAATATCAGAGAGTGTCCGACCTCATTTTCTCAGGTAAACCTTATCTAAAAATATCTCCTTTTTCTATTCATCAAAGTGTTGAATCTGTAGATCTAAATGATACACCTAAAAAATAATTTTTCTACTTCAAAATTTCCCCAAAAAACCTTTGATAATGCTCCTGAATTATTCTTTAGAATCTTGTTAAGAAGTAGATTCTTCTCTTCAAAATTTCTTGAAAATCCTACTACCCCCTTATACACTGTGATCCCACTAGAGACTCCATTTTGTTTTAATGGAAAGATCAAGCGATGATATAGTAGCTACAAGTTTTTCTCCACTAGATTTTTGAAATATACATATATGTCCTAATCATGTACCTAACATAGGGGTCTAGGGAGACTATCTTCCTATATTCAGAGAAGATGATGATGATAATTTGGCCCAACATTTGATATAGTTCCACTTATGTATGCATCATTTGAGTATTTTTAATGAAGACTCCTCATGAAATTATTCATGTTATTCTTAGCTGGAGAGGATTGAAAATGGTATAAATCTTTATCCACTACTTGTATAGCATCACTGAAGGATTTTCATATTCTATTTCATTATCATTATAAAATGAGGTATCCCATTGATCTCCCTCTGGGAAGCTGCTGCAATGAAAGTTTTAAATCAATTTCATATGATATAGAATATTTTTCTTATGATAATGAAGATGAAGGGGAGATCATAGATGATGAATATCAACAAGAATTTGAAAGGGAAGCTTACTATAAAAGTGAAAATTAAGAATATGGCATGGTAGATTCAAATGAAGAGGTATCACTGGAGAATGATTTCACAAAAGTTTCATAGGATCTATGGGAGGATACAATGCTTCTTTCTATCTTGGAAGATACTAATCCATATCCTATTTAGAGGGAGGTTTATTCTTTTGAATATGGTAATGACTTGAAAATATATGTCGATGTTTCAAGAAATCTAGTATATGTTGATAACTGTTTACATTTTCAGGAAGATCGAAAGAATATTTATGGATTTCTATATTCTGATTTTCCTTTCGAACACTATTGTAATGAAGAACTAGATCCAATTATAGAACATAGAAAAGATGGATTCCACAATAGTGAAGAAAAGAAATAATTTTATAAAATTGAGTTTGAAAAGGATGTCAATTGTGGATACATTCATGAGGATATTCAAGAAGAGACAATGCCTTCTTTCACACCTATTTATCAAAATAAAGAGTGTGTTGCTAAAAATTCTGTAAATCTGTTTCAAGATCCTATTTTTTATGAATTCAAAGTTGAAGAAGATGTGCAAAGTCCTGTAGCATCATTCAAAAAAATTTCAAACAACCATAAGTCTATATATGTTTGCTATGATACAAAATCAGAGCTTGGTATTTAGGAGAAGATATATAAAGTGGCATCTCCAGAAAATGTTATTTGTGCACCTGTCTATGTGAGTTATGAGGGTTCTAATCAAGGGTTTTAGATTGATGAATTATTTTCATTTGTTCTTGAAGGTAAAAATACTAACCATTTTGAACATGAACTAGTGGAAATATTTCAATGAGTTGAAGTTTTTGTACTTCATCCTTTTTATTCATTATAATCACAAGAAAACAAATCGAAGAGTATACATGAATAGTGCAGTTGAATCCATCAGGAAGAAGGAGCCTCCATTTTTGTTCAAAAACCTGTCATCCTTCAAATTATTCATGACCCAGTTGCATTTTGGTTGGATTCTACATTGTCCAACATGACAGATAACTTGGGATATATGATGGTTATATCTTCAGATCATAAGTATGAGATTCAAAATCATATGATGTTATAACTTCCACTTTTATTGATCCTTATTTTGCAAAAGTACATACCACGAGTTCATCCATGTAGTGAGGAACTTGCCTAGTATCATTGGAAGTATAATCTCACTTGATCAACGTAGCTAGATTGATTAGAGTAGGAGGATTATGTACATAAATAATATTCTAGTCAAGCATTTGCTTTCGATTTGTAAAGTCTGTTTTTAATTTTACTTCATTCACCATTGATTAATTCAACAAGTAGGTAGGCTTATAAAAATATAAGTTGTTGATCATTTTTTGTGTCACATATTAGATAAATTGTCAATTCTTAAGGAGGTGTATCTTTTTCAGGAAAACTCCATAACCCAACAAAATAAGGCACTTGGTATACAGTTCTCAACAAACCACAGGGGTACGCTATCCCCGTTGGAGCCAAATGTTAGTATTGTATTTGTTCTTTCAATTAAATGAATGATGACTAAAGTTATAAAGTTGATTTCAGATGACTTAGCGACATAAAGTTGAGCTTCAGGAGCCTCTATGTAGATCAGAGTCCAATTTTCCAATTTGGAATTAAGAAACAACAAGAAAATCCATGCCCTTGTGTACATAAGGAAAAAATTAATCCCTCAGGGCTTGTCGTAGTCCAAAAGAAGCTTATCGCGGTCCAAAAGGGGCTTGTCATGGTCCAAAAGGGGTTTGTCAGAAAAGGGGGTTAAGTTAATATCCCAGGGGCTTACCACAAGACCACGGACTAAAGAAACCAGTACCAACATTTCAAGGGTTTTTCAAACCCCAAAATATGGACAGATCATATCACATCACACTCCTAGCCTTCTACATCAATGATCACCAGATTTCCACATTAGAGTCATATAAAAACCTATATCCTGGGCCACTCCAATGAGACACCTCAAATCAATGGCCCAAATTTATGTAAGTCCCCCCCCCACCCCGCAATCAATGGTCAATATATGATATCAAATCTTCTATCCTCCTAGCAAGATGTCACGTCAACCTTCCAATAGAGAACCATCAACCCAACCAGAGGCTACCAAGTGGACATATGGAACTTGCCACATGCATAAGTAAAAATATCAAATTCAGGTGATAGGTGTCTTGCTCCCCTGCCATATCAATTCCACCATGGGCCAGTAGAAATTCACTGCATGTCCACGCTGCATCAACATGATGATTTTTTCCTTAGTCGTTTTTTTCTTTTAACCATGCCAGATCAATGGTTCTTAGTTTTCCTCAGATCTCTGATGGATGGTCAATATTTCCTTAAATCTCTTTTCAGATTCCCTTTAAAAAATAATCCTTCGACACTCCAAATGGACACCTATGATGGATGGTTCAGATCTTCCCTCATACCTTTTGTGAGGAAGACTGATCAATGGTCCAAATCTTCTCCTAGGTATCAAAGCCTCTTGGTCAGGTGTCATTTCATCTCGATAGGAAAGCACTGTCAGAGAAAATCAATGACTTCCACGCGGATAGGTGGAACTCACCGGATGCACAAGTAAATGTCTTGAATCTGGGTGACACATCTCCTACCTTTCTTCCACGTCAGTGCCAGTGTGGACTAGTGAGACGATGTGACATGTCCACGGTGACGTCAATGTGATAATGTTCCTGCCTTAACTATTTTTTTCTTTCTCACACTGTGAGATCAACATATCTCATTTGATCTCTTCTTCCTATGATCAACAGATGATATTTTTCTTCGCATTCATCTTATCAGAGTCTTATTTGGACCTGATCCTTCAACACTTTGAATGGGAACCTGTAATGCATAGTCATATATTCTCTTGAACCTCTTTTAATCTAGACCGATCAATGGTCTAGATCTATTCTCAGGCCTCAAAGCATCCTAGCTAAGAGTCATGTCAGCTCGCCAGTGGAACACTATCAAATCCAAATAGTGACTGCCACATGGACATATAGAACCCATGGTATATACAAGCCAACATCACGAAAATGGATGACATGTGTCTTGTCTTCTATGCCACATCAATATCAGTGTAGACTAGTATAAGGTCGCCATGTATCCAAGGTGACATCAGCATGACCATAAAATTACTTTTTCGATGAAAAACAATGAATATTCCCCGGAAGAGGTTATCCTTGATCGACCCGATGAAGACATCATTAAAGAAATTTTAGGCTCAACCAATTAACAACCCAGATTGGATCGTGTTCCAGATCAATGGTTCATTTTCAATTTTAAATATCAAGGAATTTCAAGCTCATTGGTATGCATATCAATGACCTAAATTTGATCAGGTCCATGATGGAAGGCTCATATTCATTACAATATGGATGGCCCATATTAGAGAACAAATATTCCTCGATGATCGATTGCTTGATCGTCATTACATCAAGTGTCAAGGTTGTCTTCCAATGACATGAATTTCCATTTTTAAAGATCAATGGTCAAGATTCATCGCTGAGATCGATCTGATGGTTGTTGAGTCTCGTGATCTATGTATTTAGGATTTCGAGCTTCCATCCAAAGAGGAAAATGATTATAGATATTTCTAAGGAGAAGAGCATGATGGATTTTTCATCCTATAAGTTTCTAGCTACCCCACGATCTTAGCATAGCAAAATTCATGCAGGAAAAAGTAATTAATTTTGACCAGAGGATAAATAATCCAAGAATCAAGAAGCTATAAATAGTTTCAAGAATATGGAAGTGGTTTCAAGGAGCAGTTTTAGGGCATGAGCGAGAGGAATAAAATAAAATGAAGGCACCCATTGTTATGGTCGACACTTTGGGGAGTTAAAGAGTTTCTCGTAACTGAAGTTGTTCGACCACAAAGATACCTGGAGCACAATCCATTGATAAATGCATAACACAACATAGAGTCATCCCCTACGTTTAGGTTTCAGTTTGTAATTCCTTCCTTACAATGTTTTTGTTCTTGTAAGGCATTTCCTCCCATTTTTCTTTCTTGTATTTGATATGATTTATAAAATATTAAGCAATGGTCCATTCACCATGTTCAATGTTACTATATGATGTCTGGTAATGACACATAATTGATGTCCTTTCAATGTATGACCAGTTCTTGTCATTTTCTTTGTGCATTTAAATGATATGTAGAGGGTACCTCCATGTATTTGAATGTGTGAATATGTTAAATATTTGAGGCATATGTTAATTGATATGTTTACACTTGTTAGAGATGTTGAATTCTTGATTTCTCAACACATTATTCATTTCACATAGGCTACATGATTCATTCTTTGCAGCGCCCTGTGTGTTTATTTTGTTCTTTCCTCAAATCCACCATTTCATATCCCTTTTAAGATTGACTATTTGAAACACTCATGAAAAAAATCCTCTAAGAGTTGAGAGAATTTGTCGGTTGAACTAAGAATTTTTTTAGGTCCTATAATTTCAATAGAGAGAGAGAGAGAGAGAGAGAGAGAGAGGGAAAAACTTCCCAATGTTTCACAATTACCTTTCTACAAATCTGGCCTTAAGATTAATCTTAAGTCTTGACCCCTGGGGTGCCTTGACATCATTCCAACAATAGCCTGGAACATATTGAGGGATAACAATAATAGAATTAGAATTGGTGAAGACATGTGGGTGAACTCAATTCCAAGCTATCATTTCTCAAGGGAATTGATATCTAAATTACATGATCAAGGAATATACTCTTTATGGGATGTCAAAATAGAAGGAGGTGACATCATAGGAAGAAGCATATGAAAGTAGACTAACTATCTAGAGATAGAAGGAAATAAATAAGAGGAATGAAACAATTTCATTGATCTATTAAACTCCAATTTCATTCTGCTCAAGGATGAGGAATATGAATCCTTGGTTTGATTGAGGAATGAGAAATATGGGATCTTCATAGTCAAGGTAGGTTACTTATATTAGGAAGAGGATGCTTTCGATGGGGGATGAAAGTGGTGGTGGTATTTTGTTTGGAAGACCCATGCACCTTCAAAATAGAAGACACTACTATGGTTGTCCATTGAAAATAGGATATTAACATGGGACAATGGGATGAAAATATGTTTGTTAGATCCAAATAGATGCACTCTTTGCAAGGGCGATTCAGAATTAGTGCAACATCTTTTCATTTCCTATCAATCTTCCCAATAGCTAATGGAAGAAGTCTCAAAGATGGTGAAAGGTATTGGGACAAATGCTTTTGGTAAACTTATCGACTAGATTAAATCATGGAAAGAGGATATAGGCACAAAGGACTTTATCTCCCTTCCCTTTTTCTTGATTTATTTTGTGTGGTAGGCTCACAATGTTTTCATTTTTCAGAACGTCTATATTCTAGAGAACACTAATGTTACTCTTATTAATAAATTATCCAAAGAATTTAGATGTGAGGTCAAAACCCCATAACCAAAAATTCTCACCATGCCCTCCTTAGACAAGCAAATTTCATGGGGTTATTTTGATGGTGCTAGCCAGGAGCACCCTCCAAGTTGTGAGGTTGGTGTTGTTATTTTTATTTCTGAGTCTTATTATTTCAAAATTAGACACTCATTGGGAAGAGGTACAAACACGAAGGAAAAAATATCAGCATTATGGGCACTTTTGTTCATGGTCACCTCCCTAAATCTACATAAGATACAAATTTTGGGAGACTCCAAGGCTATTATCGAATGCGTAAAAGTTCAAAACCAGATGTAAGTGTTTAGACTCAAGACACTAATGACACATATTCGATCATTCTTCTCAACTCTGGAATGGTTCTCAATTTCTTATATCCCTTATATCCCTAGGTAATTAAACACTCAAAATGACAAGCTCTTTAAAGAGGATCTCTCTCTGAATGTTGGTGCTATCAGCGCTCAAGAATGTTTTGAAGGACAGTGTCATGAAGAAATGAATTTTCGTCTTTAGTATCTATGAGTGACACCATTTTTAGGTTATAGTAAATCATTTTTTTGTAAAGTGCAGATACTGTAAAGAAACTTGGTATAGTGAAGAAAGGTGGAATATGCATGAATCAATGCGATATGATATGGGCAGTCCCATGAAGGACCGTAATATGTATATTCTTTATTTTTTTTTATGAATAATAATTTTTTTCTTACTCGAGATATATAGATATATATATACTTCTCTTCTCATACGTTTTTTTATTTATTACTATAACTATAGAATTTGTTTTGTAGTGAGATTTCCAAGGAAGTATGATTCCATGTTATACCAGTGCATTTACCAGGTAGGAAGTCGATGAAACTCAAGACTTGATAATAAAACAATTAATGTAATGCTTTTGAGAAAAACAAATCTTATTGAATTAATTATTTTGGATAGAAGTATTGTGCAAAGCATTTTATTTTATTGCAACCCAACATTGATTATTTCATAAGAATAAGAATATAGTGCTGGTTGGCGGTCTTAGAAATTTAGAGCATTAATATTTCTTCATAGAATGTCTTCTTCCATAAAAAAAAAAATTATAATGTTATCTTGAGTGTCATTAGTGGAGGCATCCAAAAAATCATCTCTGCAAAAGCTTTCAAATTTTTGGAATTTTGCAGGAAAAGGAAAAGGAAAAGCTATAGGTATTAATATTTTTATGTATGTAGATTTTTTCAATATAAAATTTTGAATAAAAAATTATCAAATTCATATAAGTAAGATTCATGATTGACAAGAACATTATCATTTAAAATTTATTCAATTCATATATTGAAATTAAAATTTTGAATAAAAAAATACCAAAGTCATGAGATAAGTAAGATTCATGGTTGATTAGAACATTATCATTCAAAATTAATTCAATTCATATATACTGAAATTAATATTTTCTAGGACAATATTTATTCAAGAATTAAATGTTTCATTAGTCAAGATAGCTTACTATTTCAATGTAATTGTAGGCACTAGTACTAGTGGTCTTTAGTTTCTCCAAATCAGAAGACCAAGAACCCAAGATTCACAGGTAAAGAAGCTTGACAATTTATCTCAATTATAGTCCTACAATGTTTCCTTGTTGTTGATAAGGACTTAATATAATGTGAACCTTCATAACCAATTAAGAAATATTATTATTATTATTATTCTGGTCTTTAGTTTCTCCAAATCAGAAGACCAAGAACCCAAGATTCACAAGTAAAGAAGCTTGACAATTTATCTCAATTATAGTCCTACAATGTTTCCTTCTTGTTGATAAGGACTTAATATAATGTGAACCTTCACCAATTAAGAATTATTATTATTATTATTATTCTTGTTGTTGTTAAACCAAAACTGAACAATTTATATTTTTGAAAACTTGTAGCAAATATAAACAACTCTATTACAACATATTGAATTTCCTATGGTTCCAAATAATGTACATATGTTCAAGACAAAATACAAAATTTACATGTCTGCTAGAAAAATTTCCCAATACTTATCACTACTATAGATTCTATAAAAGATGATTGATATGTTGATAACTTTAAAAAACATTAATGGAAGATATGACACTTTTTAGCCTCTTCCAATCTTATGTTGGTTGGTATTGATTTCTGAACCTCGATCTCCATATCCTTGATAAGTTGGTGCACAATATCCTCTTCCTTTAGTTCCCCTAACTTGAATTTACACATTTTCATTGATTGAATTCCCCAAATTGAGTATCTTTGTGTAGATATACCACCAAGTTCCTTATCATGTTGTATTTTTATTCAAAGATAACAAATTACTGTTTTACCTGAACTAGAGTACTCATTATAGATGTAATTTGAGAGATACATTTTTTTTCATTATCATGGGATTTAGAGCTAATAGAGAAAATAGAAATCATGTTACTTTGAATCATTTCTTCATGAAATTGAATAATCCTCCTAATTTCTTACAAATATTTGTAGTCCATGAGTATTTATCCAAAAAGATAGCTAATCCATAATTAGAAACTAAGACTTGATAGGTTGAAAAAACTATAACACTGAACCCAAGGTTTATTTTAAGAATCCAAAAAGAAACTCAAAAGAAAAACACCAAAAACCATAATACCAAAACTAGAAAGATATAATTTCGGGGGGTGTACTTCATAATTCTAAATAGAGAACCCACATAACCAAAGTGAATCCCCCCAAATTAAAATTTCTATTCCACATAAACTTAGTCATATCAAGCCTATCAAAGAGAACCCCCAACACTCAAAATTAGATAAACTCAAATTAAAGAGAATTGAAAAATAACTAACCACACTAAGAATAACCAACTTGAAAACCATTATTGTATGTTCTAGGAAATGGATGAACAAGCAGGGAGTCGTCTCACAATACTTCTAACACATATTCATGTGAAAACACTCGATAATCCCACCTCTCCTGGGATATAATACATTCCATCATTGAAATTCCCAATTCATTAAGATCCTGATCATGTGCAAGGGGAGCTCGGGTCTCATCGTGTTTATTATCTTGTCTTGAAAGTGGGACTGGTGTGTGATAAACATGTGTCTTATTAAATTTTCATTGAGTGCGTGTGATTAATTAAGGTATGGTTTTAGATACTATTGAACCACTAGCCCTATTATGCCCCATTTTTAAGAAAATTGCCTTATCATAAAGAGAGTCCGTTTGATGATGGTTTCCCCTTAAGACTTTTTAAAAATATATATTTTTAAATCTAGTGACCTCCTATTGATCTCATTCCAAAATGAAGGTAATATTTTATTCAATTTGAAGATATTTATTATTCATAAACTACATGATTATGCTTAGCCTCCCACCACTATTAGAGATTGAATTCATGCATCCCTTTCCATACACAACCTATAAAGTAAAGTGTACAGTTATGCTTAGTTAATGGATTAGATTCTCAATCCCTAGGCATAACACAATTGTGTTTTTTCTTGTAGGATTAATGGGTATCCCCCCGCCTACCACCTTAGGATTCCCTTTGGATTCTCTATCAAAAAATATAAAATGAGTGTGTTATGCTAATTTCCATTGACGAAAATAAATATCATTCAATCAAAGATTCTAGTTTGACCTTGAAGTGAGATTAATATTTACAACCTTAGATGAAACTAAAGTTTATTGTCATTGATGAGGTCATCTCCTTTCATCCTCATATAATTGTTGGCTCTTTTCATAAATCTATTGCATGCTATCCATATTTTCCAACAAAGACACTTTAGAAATGTTATGGTCGATGGTCGAATCGACGATTTGGGTGAAGAGTTGGTCATCGATAAGACATATATGACTGATAATGTCTGACAATTGGGGTTTTTTGAATCCACCAAATTGTTTTCAATAATCGATGGTCAATGGGTCGGTGGTTGGGTGTTGTTTGATTCGGCAAAGTGGTTTAAATCAAGCAAGAGAAGTCATTGATGACCAACGCATTGATGGTTGGGCGTTGGTTTATTCGACGAGGTGTTCAAGTTGTCTAAGAGAATTGGTTGATCGTCGATGAAGGAAAAGTGGATGATGACATCATCAGCCATGTGACATGCCACACCAGTATCCACATGTCATGCCATGAAAACAGTTGCAACATCAGCCAAGAATTGGTTGATGGTCGATGGTCAAGAATCAACAAAATTTTATAGGAGTTTGTGAGTCAATTGGGATCATTGAGGGATGATGATGGATGATTGAGTTAGATGGTTTTGTATTTTATTACAAATTGGTTTTCGGGAAAGCGGGTTGATGATTGATGGTCATGTCGACATATTGAGAAAAGTGTCACGCACATACAAAGGAAAGTGTCGATCATCAATGGCTAATAGATTCAAATCAATGGTTGTTGTTTCTCCTAATTTGAGATCAACGATTCATATTTAAAGGGGTTGTCACATTAGTAAAATATACATTTTTATGCGAATTTTTGTGGTTTTTGAAGGTCATTAACTTGTAGGGAATTTTCGAGGCCCTAAATGAAGTTTTTATCCAATCAAAACCCATGAGAAAAGAGTATAAAAAGGTACACTATGTATCTGCAACTAAATTAAAAATAAGTCGGAGAGAGCTATCCAATAAGTTAAATAGTTTTTGAAATGGAGCTCGTATGAGAAATTTATAGCCAAAAGAGTGAGGGTAAAATTTTGGCACCAATTTTTCTTCCATAGGGAATAACTCCATGCTCATAAGTCTGTTTGGGGCACAAGAGCATTCGATGGAAATATTATGACTCATAGAATCCAGCGGTGAGGTCATATTTTGGTTATGCGTACCTGAAAATATATAGGAAGAGAAATAAGGAACCTATAGTATGCAAGTATAAATTGGGTAAAACAACCTAAACTTCTCTCTACCATAACTTCCAACTCAAAGCTTGTATTTGAAAAAGAAAATAGTCATTGGAAAGGAATTGAAGAGTAGAATACAAATGTCAATCCAAAATTGTGACTGGTGCAATAAAATCTTTCATAAATTAATAATTATATTTATGTAGCAGTAAAAGAGTGGAATTGGAAACATGCAAATGTTGTAACTTTTCACCTAGAACCCATATTGAGGCATGAGTATTGTTGGACAAGCAGGTTTGGAGGTAATTTTGGAGAAAAACCTAAGTATGAAGAAATTGTGCAGAAGGAAGAAAGAGAACAAAAGATAAACAAGGGAAAAGAAGGAAAGATGACACGCTGGACGAAGATAGCGCACAGATAAAAGGATAAAGCAAGCGAGCGAGAGAAGGAAGCGCAAAGGAAGAAAGTGTGAATTTCCATAAATAAAAGAACAACAAAAAATATTTATAGAAAACGACAAGTAGAAGAAAGAAAATGTCCAGTTAACTAAAGTTGGCCATGCCATGCATTGTAATAGACTATTTTGGGATAATAAGGATTTAAGCCCTAGGTTATTGGTATAAATATGTAATGAGATTGGGAGATTAGTTTACATAGAAGAGAATCAATGTTATGAAAATATCATGAATGTAATAGACAGTTAGTAAGGAAGAAGATGAATAAAGAAAGAGTTTAAAGAGGATATTGTGTCTTGTGTTATTTACTTGTCTATGTGCATTTATGAATGATGCAATACTTCACATAATGGAGTTATTCTTTGGATTGATTATGTTGCAATGTTCATTTATGACTGTGATAATCTAGGTAATAATAAATAACATACATAATTTAGAATAAGAAATAATGATTCAGGCATCTGCCTCCCTTTCCCTTACTACTGCAAAAACCTAGTTCTTGTAGCCCCAATAGATACCTCGGGTGAGACTTCATTTGTGCAAGAAGGTGATGTTGAATGTGTTAACACATATGTTTGTAGGGGGGATTTTTTTCCTTAGGAAATATCCCCATGGAAAAAAATTGATAGAAAGGGGTAAAAACCCAATTTTTACCTTTATCCTAAGTCTAGTGCCCGAGCGTGCTGTGATAAGGGG
>ML780765.1:248712-272557 GCA_009831015.1 Picea engelmannii
CCCCCCCCCCCCCCCCCCCCCCCCCGTCTTTTCTACCTTTAACGGAAGGGGGGGGGGTCTGAGTT
Organism: Picea engelmannii; assembly: GCA_009831015.1. Lineage (NCBI taxonomy): Eukaryota > Viridiplantae > Streptophyta > Pinopsida > Pinales > Pinaceae > Picea > Picea engelmannii. The sequence goes on from ML780765.1 coordinate 248,778, forward strand.
GGTGGCTAAGATGCACGTAGATCTAGGCAACTGAGCTTAGAATGCTCAAATCTATGGCACACAGCCCAGCTCGAACCCCCCCGCGACCTTCTTCCTTTAAAGGGAGGGGGGGGGGTTCCGAGAAAGTATTTTTGCAGGCATGGCCCCCCCCACTATGTGGTGCCTCATCGTTAACTCGGAACCCCCCCCGCTCAATACCGCTTACTGCCTACCCCCCCCTCCGATCTGTCCCACTTACCACTCGCCCATACAACTCATGCCTTCTGCCGACACCTATCCTCCACTCACATCACCTGCTCACCTATCCCATTCCCATTGTCATGTCTTACCTCTCACCTCTCGACATGTGTCTTCCACTTCTCTCCATGTCACCTCCTCCCTGTTGTCATTTTCCCTCTGCCTCCACGTCCTTCGCCCTGCCACCACAGCCTCTACACCTTTACACCTCAGCTCTCATGTACTGGTGCCCACGCTTTCCCTGTCACCGCTCCACCCACCATGTCATTCTACATAGTCGTTGATCATTCATCATTCCGTGTCGGTTTGGACCGTTCGCCTCCCTCGTTCACTCTTGCCTCCCTCTACGTCCAGCTGCTAGCTTCTCGGTCAGGATCTAGTGGAGATCCCAGTGGCACAGGGCCAAAGTGCGGTCAGCTCGTTATCCAGGTGTAGGATGTGACTCAGGTGACCATTCTGATCCCAATAGAGATAGTTAATGAAATAAGGGGGAAGTGGTTGAAACATCGTCTCCCCCCATAAATAGAAATCTCGAAGGTACTGGAAGACTGCCTGAGCTTGCGTCTGACAAAGTAGCCATGGGCACAGTCTGATGAAGAAGGTTCAGACGTCAGAGATCGCGTCTGACAGAGGTTTCATAAGCATTATGACTAGCGTCTGCATGTGCATCATGACAGAGACACTCCCTGACTCGAAGATCTAACTGCAATGGCGATTACTCCAAGTATATGTAGGATTTTTTGCCATTTTGTTTGGGTCGATGGTTGAGCTAAGCTCCCATATTGTAATGTTTTAATGAAGCCTCTAGTTCTCTGGTTATGTATTGTTATTTGAGACTTATTGTTTAATGATAGTCAACCTTATTTTCCATCTTTTTTCCTCTGATACTGAAAGGCTCGAGCATGGATGATCCATTTGAGTAGTTGTAACCATATTGTGATGTATGTTTGATTTCGGTACTATTATAGCGTTCTCAATTTCCTGAAGTTTTAGATCCAAGAGGATCTTGTATTTGAAGATTTTCCTCCTTAGGCTACTGGAAGACCCAATGTCCATACAAGACCTTTACATTTTCTCCTCAAGTTCTTCCTCCTGCTCATCCTTACTACAACTTACTGACTGAAGTTAAATCAAGACCTCATCTACCTGTGCATACCAGCCCTGTTTTATGAGTTAAAGCGATATTATCCTGAGTCTGCATCCATTTGACCCCCTTTAAAATTTATTCATTGTGACTTACAAACTAATGGGTACTGGGCTTACCTCCTCTACAATCAGGAGGTGACTTCTAGTGCTAACATTTCTAGCACCATTGTCGGGGACAAATTGAATATTTTCCCTAGGATAGAATGACAATGAGCTTCCGATTCTGAAGGTGCATCAGATATCAGAACTATTGAAGATTGTAGTTTTCACCTGGCGACTCCACATTCAAAGACTCCACTGGGGAGGATCCTTTAGCAAAAAAAATGACCATACAAAAGGGGATAACTAGGTATCATTTTATGAGATTGCTTCACAAAATTTTGTTTTGTTTCATCAGCTCATTTCTCTCTTTCCCCTTACATATAAAAAGGATTATCCTCTTCTTTTCATATTCAGATGACATTAAGCCTTCCTTCATTCATCCATCCTTGGAAACAGAAGACATGCCCTCTTCTTGTGCTGTAAATGTCAATCCTGTGTCTTCACCTTAGCCTATTCATAAAAGTGAGATTTGTATAGCATCTCCTCTCAAAATTGATCACCCTTGTAGTCTTGAGGAGGTTGAAAATGATTCACAACCTACTCAGATCTCATTACCTCCCGTTGTTTCTGATGAACCTCCCCATCCTCTTGTTGAATCCCATATTCAGCCCACAAGTTTTCAAGATAAGATTAGAGACATGATGTTTAAGCCTCTAAGGCTGTCACATCACATGCATCCCTATCCTCTTTATTCCTTTGAGTATCTTCCTCAGTTTTCTGGAGAAGACCATGTTACAGCCGAGAGGCACTTGGGGACCTTTGAGAACTTCGTTGACTAGTTTGAGATTTTTCATAACGACATTATCATGAGGTTGTTATCACAATCCCTATCATGAGATGTTGTTGTGTGGTTTAGACGTCTGGGCGTTGGTTCTACTGGTTCCTGGACTGAGCTATGCCATGCATTTTTAAAGTGTTGGGGTGAGAACAAGTCCCTTGATCAATACTAGTCTAAGTTTATGCCTTGAGGAGAGGGGAAGAGAAATCCTTGGTTGTCTTCAACATGATATTTTACAACGTTTATCATAATATGCCTGTGGAGATCAGACCCATAGAGACTGCTGCCATGGTGTACTATGTCATGGATCAACATCCATAGCTTTTCCTTCTTGTGAGAGAAAGGAAATATTCATCATTAAGACATATGTTTGAAGATGTTGTAGAGGTCGAAGAGAACATCAGGGCTAGCAAGTGGGTTCATAGGTAGGCATGTATCGAAAATTTTCATGCACATGAGCAAGAAGATTGTCAATTTGTTTCATATTCTAGGCAAAAAGAGAGTGAATATGAATAAGATCAGAAACAAAAACAAGGAAGTAGGTATGATTCACAATTGGAATTAGGTTCTTCAACATTTGTGGATTTTCCTATGGGAAGGAATGAATATCAATCTCATGATCAGTTTCCAGAACATTTTGAGCATGTAGAAGTGGTTGATTGCATAGATAACTGTATGTTCTTGGATGATCATAGTTATTATGATCTAAACCTTGCTGCACCTTTATCTTATGACCGTTCTTATGAAGAAGAGACGAAAATTGTTGATGATCAAGAGTTGGTTGCAAAAGAACAAGGAGGGCATTTATTTGCAAGCAGAGAGAATTTTACAGAGGAGAATCCTGGTCTTCTAAAGCGGCCGAGATTCTATCACATTATTCATGATCTCGTGGCCATATACATGGAGTCATACATTTCAAATTTTCTGAAATTTCCAAATTGCATTACTTCACCAATACTCACAGGCGAGTATGGTGTTATGAAATATTTCCAAGACCACACTATAGAGCCTTTTCCTTTATTAATTAAGGAAAAGCATAGGGTGGAAATCAACTATCCTAGACTCGTAGAAAACAGAGAGTAACAGGTAAAGGAGGAGCTTAGTGGGAAATGTTTCTCCTGTTCAGAACCTGTAATTGAGTAGGTATCACCTAGAATTGGCCAACCTGCATTAGTTCTCCACCCACCTGTACACTCTGAGAACATTGAATGACACGTGAGAAATAATGAAAGGAGGGAGGAAATTTTTGACCAGTTGAGCATGCCTGATTATAAATTTTATGACCCTGTGGGGCTGTATATGGAGCTGTGCTTTCCAAAGGCATTGGAGCCTGCAGATTTATTCACCTCATCACCATTTCAGGGTATGGTCAATGTTCCAAGCCCTGATATCATACTTCTCTCATACTTACCTAGTCTTTTATGGATCATCTGTAGTGAAGAGATGAATTATGTTACCAGACAGTCTGGGTGGCTATGGTGGAAGTTTTCTTTCACCTAGCACTTTGTAAAAATCATTTAGCTTAGGTGTTGTACATAAATAAGCTCCATTAGGAGCAGGTGTGTTTGCTTTATGTTTGTAAGAATGGTAGTTTAAGTTTTCAGTGTGGTCTTCAACACATATCAGATCATGACTCCACAACCCAACACTAAGGCACTGGAGCTGCAAAGGAGTTCTTAGAGCCTAATAGGGAGGAATCTATCCCCCATGAAGCCTAATGTTAACACATATGTTTGTAGGGGGGATATTTTTCCTTAGGAAATAGACCCATGGTGAAACATTGACAGAAAGGGGTAAAAAACAACTTTTTACCTTTATCCTAAGTCTCATTCCCAAGCGTGTTGTGCTAAGGGGCACGTAAATCTGAGCGGTTGATATTTGTGCGCTAAGATATAAGGCTAACCTCATATTTTCTACCTTTTTGGCTTTTAACGGTGGGGGGAAGGGGGGGTGTCCAAGTTGGTGGCTAAGGCACGCACAAATCTGGGCAGTTGATCTTAGCACGCTTAGATCTACAGCCCACAACCCAGCTTAGACCCCCACTGACCTTTTGAATTTAACGGGGGGGGGTTTGAGCAAGTGTTTTTGCAGGCATGAGCCCCCCCACTATGTGGTGCCTCCTCGTTAACTCAGACCCCCCCCCACTCAATCTCGCTTACCACCTACCCCCCCTCTGAGCTAGCCCTCTTACCACTTGCCCATACCACTCCTATATCCAATCGACACCTTTCCTCCACTCACATCACCTGCTCACCTATCCCCTTCCCATTGTCACATCTCAGCTCTCACCTCCTGATGTGTGTCTTCCAGTTCTCTCCATGTCACCTCCTCCATGTTGTCATTTTCCCTCTGCCGCCACTTCCTTCGCCCTCCCACCACAACCTCTACACCTTTATAGCTCATCTATCGTGTACTGGTTCCCACGCTTTCCCAGTCATTGCTCCACCCACTACATCATTCCACATAGCCACTGATCATTCAATGTTCTGTGTCAGTTTTCACCGTTCACCTCGCCCATTCACTCTCGCCTCCCTCTACGTCCACCTTCTAGCTTCCTGGTCAGCATCCAATGGAGATCCCAGTGGCACAAGATCAGAGTGCTGTTAGCCCATTTTCCAGGTGCAGGAGTTGACATAGGTGCCCGTTCTGATCCTAATAGAGATAGTTAATGAAAGCAGGAGGAAGTGGTTGAAACATCGTCTTCCCCCATAAATAGAAATATTGAAGGTACTTGAATTCTTCCCAAGCTTGTGTCTGACATAGGAGCCATGGGCGCAGTCTGACAAAGAAGGTTCATACGTTAGAGATCGCATCTGACAGAAGTTGCATGGGCAGTTTGACTAGCGTCTACATGTGCAACCTGACAGAGACACTCATCGACTTGAATCTCTAACTACAGTGGTGATTACTCCAAGTATATGTAAGCATTTTTTCCATTTTTTTTGGGTTGATGGTTGATATAAGATCCCGTATTGTAAATTTTTAATGAAGCCTCTGGTTCTCTAGTTATGTATTGTTATTTGAGACTTCTTGTTTAATGATATTGAAAGGATCAGGCATGGATGATCCATTCGAGTTGTTGTAACCATATTGTTATGTATGTTTGATTGCAGTACTGTTATAGAGTTTTCAGTTTCCTGAAGTTTTAGATCCAAGAGGATCTTATATTTGAAGATTTTCCTCCTTAGGCTGCTGGAAGACCTGATGTCCATAGAAAACCTTTACATTTTCTCCTCAAGTTATTCCTCCTGCTCACCCTTACTACAACTTACTGACTGAATTTAAATGAAGACCTCATCTACCTATGCATACCAACCCATTTTTATGAGTTAAAGCGATATTATCTTGAGTCTTCGTCCATTCGACCCCCCTTAAAATTTATTCATTGTGACTTACAAACTGATGGGTATTGGGATTACCTCCTCTACATATAGGAGGTGACTTCTAGTGCTAACAGAATGGGTCAATGTCTTGAGGGTTTTTTGGTCATATTTAAACCAAACCTTGGGTCTTACAACATGTGCAAAAACTAGAAACATCCAACAAATGGTTTTGTTGCCAGTACCTGTAAATCGTGACTAAGGGAATGTTTTGGAGGCCAACTAAGAAAGAGATCACATACTATATAGAAAAAAATAAAGGGAGTTTGCACGATAAGAGAACATGAACCCTCATATGAGTGACAAGTAATGGATGCAAAAGTATGTGTTCATGGATCTACATGAAATTTTATTTGGCGAATTTCCAGAAATTATGACTGAGTAGCTAGAGAGGTTGGCAGAGAAGACAAGAAGGTTTAGTGTTGCAATGCCAAATAATTGGACTCTAAAATCGGTAAGGAAATTGAATTTGGTAAGTAACCCAACTACTCGAGCAATTGATTTTTGGTTGGATAGTGCATTAGGGGGTTATGTTACATAATATTTCATAGATTGCATTCAATCATAAAGTGTGGTACAAATAAAAAATTTCAAAGGCCCACGTGAAAGGTTCTTGAAATCGTTGAATACGTGGATCAAATTTTTGTTATGTGAAAATCATGTGATGATAATGAAGTTCGACAACTAAACAGGGTTTGTGCACATAGGGGAGTTGGAGGATGACAGAAGGATCTCCTGAGAAAAGGAAGGTAGGATCTGAGGATGCAAGAAGGCAATACACCAGAATAATATTGCGAGTTTGGAGAGTTGCACGGAGGAAGTAGGTATAAAAGGAAAAATACTATGATTGGGAGAGAAGATCCACACAATGAGCCAGAAGTATGAGAACCTTGTGCACAAGTCTGAATCGTAGAGATACCTTACATAGGAGGAGGAGAAGAGGGGTGTCAGTCCATTCCAGTAATAGAAGAGACGATAAGTCCTACTCGGAATGGATCCTACGTTGAATCCATGACCCTGTGTGCATCACCAAAAACAGAGATAAACTTCAAATAGTTGTTGAAATACATCGTAGTTAGTCAAGGAGGAAAAAATAGTAATAGTCAAAATAGTGGGAGTAGTGCGTAGAGTCAAAATTAGAGTTTACCAACATCACGAAGAGGATGGAATACACAAACCAACATGGAGGGAGTAGATAATACTCTTATAATTCCTAAATTTAGGGGAGTAGGGTCATAGGATCTAGAACAACACTTGTTTGTCTTTGAGACAATTTGGGCCACTAAAAACATACAGGAGGAAGCAGTGAAGATTGCGTAGTTAACAACAATGTTTAGAGGCTGCACACTAGTATGGTATATGAAGCTACATGGTATTATGTCTAACGGAAAGGATAGGACTTTTGAAGAAATAAAGAAAGCATTACTAAAGGAGTTCAAAAAGATGAAGTCAGAATCACAATATATCACTGAACTAAAAGAGATCAAACAGGTACAAGCAGAGTCAGAATGGGTTTATGATTAGCACTCTAAGGATGTAATGTGGTGACTAACTTTCCAAATTTCATATCATCAACATCAAGAGTGGTTCATTGCATGATTGCTACCCCACATTCATAGACCACTAATTCAATAGAAGGTTGTGCTGCAGCCCGATGCTCTAGAAATCATGATGAAACTAGAGTCATCATCGATAGGAGACACTAGGGGAATGGAACAAGTTTAGATGCACTTGGTCACATTAAAAATTTAGTTGGACAAGCTTAACAAAAGGGAGGAAAAAATGAGAAAAAAATTGGTGTACAAAGTGCAGGACAAAAGGCCATCACAAGGATGAATGCCCAACATTTGCGTAGTACTTGGCAGCGGGAGAACCGAATCCCCTAGACGAAGGAGGATTCTACAAGATATGTAAGAAATGGGGTCATCATCCCACTTAGTTTCCTTTACTCCAGAAATATCAGAGTACTCCAAAGAATGGTTTTTGCAATTTTTTCAATTCGGTAAGGCATGAAGAGAAGGTATGTCACATGTTCGACCTACTAAGAGAGAGCACATCGGATATGGATAGGATCCAAGAATATAATACTGGAACATATGGGAATGGTTCAGAGTATAACACTCAAGAATGTTTTAATCATGGGAACATAACAAATTTTGGCAGAGGCCGAGCTAGAGGGAATTTTGGTAGAGGAGGATGAGGACTGATTATCTGTTATAATTGTAATCAACATGGACAATTGGCCCAATATTTCTAGAACCAATGTACCACGTGAACATATTGCAGAGAAATAGATAATGCAAAATAATATTGTCCCCAACTACTTGAAAAATGGCAGGCCAGAGGAAACCTAAACTTGAATCAACATCATAATCAGAATTTGCATATGATCTCAGTTGAAAGACGCAATGAAGGATCAATAGTGGTCATTGTTACGTGCAAAGGTGCTCAAACATGGATTGACCAAGGGAATCAGCCCAAGTAGTGGGTGAGGAAGTAAGCACGGACTATACCACCCTTTGATCCACAGTAGGAGAAAGAGATGTATCAAAAATCTAGGAGAGAGATACTTGGACTGCCTAAGGAAGCATCCACATTAGCAGTGCCTCAGATAGAATATCAAGCAGCACCAGAGAATCCATTGGCGCGGGTAAGTACACTAATAGAATTCTTAAATAGTTGTGTCAAACTAATGAAATATAGAACCATGATAGGTACATTATATGACATGATTGATCAATGCAAAAAAGGACGAGAAACCCCTGTTATGCAAGGAATGATAAACCAGGTACTGCACAGGAAGTGAACCAATAGAGAATTTAGGTTCAATGCACAGATTGGGGAGTACTATGTGGATAATGTTATTATAGACTGAGGATCATATGTGAATGTACTACCTAAGTATATGTGGGAGATGATGGGAGAACCCGAACTAATATGGTCCCTTGTTTAGTTAAGGCTCGTGAATCAACATAAGATAGTCCCAATTGGTTGACTAGTAGGAGTACCTGTGAACATATATGGAGTGAATAGCATGGAAGAATTTGAAGTTATTGAGATAGTAGATGATAGTAAACCATATCTATCCTTAATGGGATTATTATGGGCAGTCAATAATAAGGAAATTATTAACATGAAAAGGAGGGAGATAATCTTTTAGGTTGGGGATCTAAAAGTGACTGCACCTTTGGACCCATCAGAAGGGAAGAGATACACAAAGTCATCCATATAAAATGATATGGAAAACTTGTATAATATGATTGTGTGGATGGAGGATTATGTTGACCCAACAATGGATGGCATGCTAAGTTGGAGAAGTATCATTTCATGCACATTATATTTAGAAGCTGGTATAGAGAATTGGCAGCAGAGGATGCATGAAGTGTCAACTAAATGGTGTGAATGTATACATTGATCCTTGCGCTGGATTGGCATGGAGCTATGTAGCCCACCTAGGTACGATGGAATAAATGATATTGGTATGTTTATACAAGAATTTGAGTTACAGGTAACTGAACAATAAAGGATTTTGGCACTGGATGTCATATTAAAGGTGACTCTAGCCAGATGGTGGGTCACGCACAGAAAGAGAATAAAGGACTGGGGACAGTGCAGTAGACTCATGCAGATACACTTTGGGCCTGAAGTAGAAGAAAGTGCATATAAATACACAGGAGAGAGTGACCCAGTAGGTCATGTGGAAATATGTAGGGATTTATGGTGTTCTGTATTAGAAACAGAGTGGACAGACTGATTCATACACACGTTGGACATGATTCCGAAAAATTGGTATAAATAATTAGATATGCGCAAGGAGACAACAACATGAGAAGGATTGGTACCCAGATTCAAAATCACGTTCAAATTTGAACATGAATCTCTCGTCATGCATACAACACTACAGGTCATTCGAAAAAAATTCTTCTAGGTGGTAGAAATGGTGGAAGTGGTACCTGTATGTAGTGCACAAAAATCCAAGATGACGGTCCAGAAGCTATTGGAGTGCTATAATGTCATGGAGGAGGAATATGATGAAGAGGATCCCAAGAATGTACAAGTAACATAGACAGAAGGAACATGCACAATCGAAGGGCTAGAGCTTGCCTCCACCGCATACACACATCCTATAAATGAAAAGAATATCAACATTGGGACTATAGAGAATCCTAAGTTTTCACAGATAGGAGACTATTGGAACGATGACAAAATTGAGAAGGTGGTAGACTTATTACGGGAATATCAAGGTTTATTTCCAACTACATTCTCAAATATGAAAGGGATAGAAAGCAACTTAGGGGAGATGAAGATTCCACTAATACCTAGAGCTAAGCCAATATGACAGAGACCTTATAGGTTGAACCCAAGGTATAAGGAGAAGGTTAAGGATGAAATAGACAAAATGATCACCATAGGAATCATTGAACAAGTTGAAGAATCTGAATGGATTATCCCAATGGAGGTACAAGACAAGAAGAATAGAGGGATTAGGATCTGCTTGGACCTAAGGAAGCTGAATGACGCATGCTTACATGAACCATTCCCAACACCATTCACGAATGAAGTAATGGAGAACGTAGGAGGTCAAGAAAGTTATTCATTCACCGATGTATTCTGTAGGTTCCATTAGATAAAAATTGTGCAAGAGGACAGACATAAAACCACATTTGCAATAGAGTGGGGAAGTTATCAATACACGGTGATGCCCTTTGGATTGAAGATTGCCCCATGCAGTGTTTTCTGGAGTAGTAGTGGTCGCATTCAAGGATTTCATCCATAAATTCTTGGAAGTGTACTTATATGATTGGATGGTATTTAGTCTACTGCAAGATAATATAGAAGTTCTTCAGCTCATGTTAGATCGATGCATATAGTGTTAGATTTCATTAAACTTGAAGAAATGTATCTTTTTAGAACCATTTAGAATTCTACTAGGACATGTAGTATGCAAAAAAGGATTGTTGATTGACCCAACCAAGTTCACAGTAATTTTGGATTTGGAACCTCTGGAATCGGTCAGACAGTTGAGGGAAACATTGGGTCATACCAGCTATTACAGGAAGTTTATCAAAGGGTATGCACAAATTACATCACCCATTGAGAATTTATTGAAGAAAGAATATAAGTTCCAATGGAATGAGGACTGTCAGAAGGGGCTAGACACACTGAAACAAACACTAGTCACTACACCCATTTTAGTCTTTCTAGATTGGAACAAGGATTTCCCTGTACATGTAGAGACATCATCCATAGAATTGCTCGCAGTACTATCATAACTAGGAGACAAAGAAATCAATCATCCAATTGAGTTTTCTAATAGTAATCTATCTATTTATACCACTACTGAATGAGAAGGATTATCCATGGTCTATGCGCTCCATAAATTCAGACATTACTTACTAGGGTCTCACTTCAATATGTATACAAACCATTCTGCATTAAATTTATTATTCAATAAGCATGTCTTAGGAGGAAGAATATGCATATGGATGTTACTATTTTAGGAATATGACTTTGAGGTCATCATAAAACCTGAGAAGCTTAATGCAGGACTAACTCATCTCTCACTTATCTTGACAGGAGAGGATGCAAGAAATTTAGATGATAATTTCTCGGATGCACGGTTATTTGCAGTAAGGATGGTGGATGACTACTTCACAGACATTGTGGAGTTTCTAAATATAGGATTGGCTCCCTCCAACATGACAGTTGTGCAGAAGAAACAATTGGTAGTGAAAGCAGTAGACTATCAGTTGATTGCATGGAACTTGTATAAGTTAGGGGAAGATAGAATCTTTGGGAATTGTGTATTGGAACACAAAAGTTTGATTATACTGGAGGAATCACATGATGGGATTGCTAGAGGACATTATGCAGGAAAAGAAATGGCACATAAGATTTTATGTGGAGGGATTTGGTGGCCTACACTGCACAAAGACGTGAAGGAGTATTTTCAGTCCTATGACATATGTCAAATAGTGGGTAAACCATCTCAATGCAATGAAGTATCACTAAATCCACAAGTTACGTTGCAAGCATTCAATAAGTGGGCCATTTACGTTGTAGGTCTAATCAACCCACAAGCCAGGAAATTAGGAGCGTGATATATCATTACTATGACAAAGTACTTAACCAGGTGGGAGGAAGAAACACAAGTTACTGATTGCACTGTAGAGACTGCTACGTGGTTTCTATTCGAGAATGTTGTCACCAGGTTTGGATGTTCATTCATCTTACTTAGTGATCAAGGTACACACTTTCTAAACATAACCATTTCCGCATTAACTGAGGAATTTCAGATTCATCATCAGAAAGGCACACCATATCACCCTAAGGATAATGGAATAGTGGAAGCTTTTAATATGATTTTAGAGAATGATTTGACAAAAATATGCAATGTTGAAAGAGATGATTGGGAATTACGCATCCCTGTGATACTATGGGCATACAAATCTACAAGTAAGAAGTTGACAGGGCAGAAACTGTTCTGGTTGGTCTATGGAAAGGAAGCAATGATGCCAATGGATTTCATTCTACCTGGCCTATGCATTGCAACAATCACCAAGCTCTCTGATGTGGGTTACATAGAGGAGATATTGGTGCAATTAGATCGACTTGAGGAGGATTGGTTTATTGCAATATTTCATCAGTAGGTACAGAAAGACAACAATAATTCTTGGCACGATCGACACATTAAGTCCAAGCAATTTCAAGTTGGCGATTTGGTATTAATCTATGACACTATGTATCTGCAGCACCTAGGGAAGCTTCACATGCGTTGTTTAGGTCCGTATGTGGTCCAACAGGTAACTCAGACAGGTGTTGCACAGTTGGAAACCTTGGATGGACTAATTTGGGAAGAAATCATAAATGGAAGTCATCTGAAATGCTATAGAGACAGCCAACCATATGTGCAGTAACCTTTGCTACGAAAAACACTTGTATTATAGTAAGTGTACTATAGTAGCAAGAAAAACAAGAAAAACCAAATAAAAAGTAGAAAAAGGAAAGGAAATAAATAAAAGGGTAGTGATAGGAAAAGGAAAAAGAGTGTGTGAAATCCCAAGGTATTAGAACTTACATTGTTGATATGATAATGTCAGGCGAGGATAAAATTATTCCAAGTTCAAAGAAAATATACAGAGAGACCCAACTGCACAATAAACAGATGGAAGGACAAAGAACCATTGTGTAGGTAGGTAGGAAAATACCGTTAAACACAATCAAGTACGGAAAATAAAATTGGAAGGTCGACGTAAAACATCATAAAAGAACTGTATGAGCATTAAATAAAAAAAATTGTTGTAAATCCTGAATAGATCAACAGTACGAGAGGAGGATCATAAGTTGGATTTGGAAATGAAGGAGCCTTTAGTTACCCAATTACCAACTTTGACGCCCAATTGGACAAGGTAATTAAGGCATTATATGATATGTATACTTGGCACAAACACACAAAATACCGAGAGGGAAGGAAACTCTAAGTAATTTTTTCATGCAGGCGAGAGAGAATAGAGCCAAGATACTTGAGATAAGTTACAACGACCTGTACATACATAGAGAGTTTGTTCACAAACCCAACATATAGAGAGAATGGAACCACCAAGAATGGGAGGATTGTCTAGTGAAACAAGGAAAAAATCAAAGAAACAAGTAGATGTGGAGGTATAAGAGGTGGTCGAACCTTCAGCCCCGACACCACCCAAAATTTTTCACAGAGATTATTTTCCTCCAAGGATGGATGTTGTGCCCCTAGTTACAATACCAGTGAATTCCAAATATCCATTACCCATAGCGTCAGTCCTGAAAGGCGTCAGAAAAGATGAGGACATACTCGGCAAGGTGGCCAACTTGAAATTTATGGACCATGAAATCACTGACACATAAAAGTTCCCTGAGTTGGATAGGGATCAATATTTATGCACAAAGAACAACCCCACTACAAGAAAACATTAGGTGGAAGCACAAGAATGGGTGTTGGTCTTGGAGAAAGTTGGGATACTCAAGTTTTTTTAAATTCCACATTTCAGACAAAGTAAGGAAATCAATAATTGTGTCAAGGTATTTACCAGTTGTGTCCATGGGGGAACTCTTTGGTCAGATCCTCTAGTTTCAATTGACACAGTGCTAATTTTGTGCATCATAGGGTTAAACAAGGTAGGAGAATACCCGTCATTACTATTTCTCAAAATGGGAGAGTGAGCCCTCTCTGAGACCTTAAAATACAAGTATGACACATTCAAAGGAAAATTCAGTTTAGATGTGAAGAGCATTAGTAACCAAGACATCAGGTTCAAAATGTAGGTTTTGGCCTATAAACTGTTGTGTAAATGTCGAAAGGATGAGGTATCAATGACAATCATCTTTGTAGTAGAGAGATGCAAGGAAGGCATGCATATGAACTGGGAAAATTTTCTCATTAATAATTTTTTGTAAGACTGGACAGAAGCCCGGGAAAAAGGCATGAAATTTCACTATGTGTGGCTACTTATTCTTATTGCATTGGTCGACCAGTAGGAGCCCACATTTTACCAGTGCATGTGTGTTTCAGGTCGCAACCCATTGGCTGCTAGATATGCCAACTTTTGGCACTCCACCATTAGGAGATGGAAAACTGACACAAACACTATTTTTACACATATTTGCAGTTCATCACAAAGGTAGTAGAGACTATAGTGTGTATTCCAAAGGAAGAAGCTATTGGATATTGGGACATCGTGCACTCAAGAGTCGACATGCACCACCACTATGTGCAAGCCAAAAAAGATCCTGCACGACAAGAGTTACCAACCAATTATTAGTTGATAGTGGAAGAGTTTCACTCCATAATCAATGATTAGGAGGACGACTCAAAGAATCCATCTGACAATCCAGGGTTCTCCCAAGAGGACAAATACTAAGGGAAAAGAGAGGAAGAAGAATATGATCGATCAAATGACACATACAGGAACCCTGGACAATCGAAATTCCCCGAAGTGGGCCTCAAAAGAAAAGATCAGGAACCAGAATAGACAAGAGGGGCACTAGAAAATACAGGAGGAGTGCATAAGAAATATAAAGTGCATCTCCAGGCCCCCTTTTTTATTCTAATCAATGATGATATGGATCGCATTGGGTATCTGATCCACAATTCCACCAAATAACTTTGGGAGGAAGATGCAACAAAGCATGAGGACCAACAAAAGAAGGTCCATGATCAATTGGGACTCCTTTAGTAGCTCTTAGAAAATGGGTGCATTGTAAAAGACCCCAAGATAGGGGACGACCCATCCACAACACTGACGACAACCGAGGATAGTGTGTAGAGATCCCTAATATAGTTCTCAGTGGAGCATCGAACTATACAGCTTGAGGCAGTTTCACTAGATTTTTCAGTGGGGGAGTTGTAGGAATAGATCACTGCATTGGACCACCTTAGTATCCTCATCTCCAAACTATCCATCCACAAGGTACAATAACTTCAAGAATATTTGGTGTAGGAAATAAGGATAGAGGTGATGTCATGCACCGATATTTGGAGAGAATGAGGGATGAAATCACCCAAGTGTAGATGTAGTATGATATGGCCTTGAAGCAAAATAATGAGCTTGAAGGTAGAATAGAGGAAATTATGCAGACAAAAGAGGGAACAAAGGAGAGGGAAACAAAATCCCAAAAGGAGGAGGACAACATGGAAGCTATGGTACAAAATATGAAGGATGATGTCCAAACATTATATAAACAAGTACCATAAGTTCCCTTGGTCATAGAGGCCACTATGGAGGAATAGTTGCTGAAAATTGGTGAAGTCATTAAGTGATTCAGACAGTAGATCCAGGATTTGCAACTGTAGAGCATGCCTGGCATGCCACCTAAGGTGCATGGGGGTAGATTGAAGATGAAAATGATATCAGTTTTCAGGATCAAGAAGTTTTAAGGTGAATGCATAAGAATTTGTGAAGAAAGAGAGAAAGTGTGGGAATATCTCATGGGAAACCCCAAGATGAAGGTCATAGAGGGCAAACTGCGAGAAGTGTAAGAACATGCCAAGGAGGCATCAGAGAAGGAGACAAATTTTCCACCAGTTGATCTAAAGGTTTCCATTTTGGTACAAAAACAAGAACATGTTGAATTAGAGAGACTTAGGGACCAGTTGAAGATCCTCTAGCAGAGACTTGAACCCATGAAGGAAGAAGAGGTGAATATTATTGGATACTTGGCCACTATCCAGGGGAAGTTCAAGGAGGCCATGGTTGAAACAAAGAACAAACTGCAAGACTTGACCATCCAGGACATTGAGGAGATCTCAACAATAGAGGCCACCATTGTCATAGAGGTTGCAGTGGCTAAGGTTGTTGCACAACAATTCATTGTAGAAAGGAAGAACATGCAACTAGCCTGAGTGTCTCAGGATGAGCCATAGGTGAGCTTTGGGGGCTTGTTGGACAAGTCGTTTTGGAGGTAATTTTGGAGAAAAACCTAAGTATGAAGAAATCACACAGAAGGAAGAAATCACGTAGAAGGAAGAAAGCGCGCATAAGATAAAAAGGGCGAAGAAGGACAAATAACTCGCAGGATGGAGACAACACACATAAAGAAGGATAAATAAAGAGAGCAAGAGAAGGAAGGGAAAAGGATGATAGTGCGACTTTATATAAATAGAAAAACATCAGAAAATTTGTATAAAGAACGACAAGTAGAAGAAATCAAACATCTAGTTAACTGAAGTTGGTCATGCCATGGATTGTAATAGACTATTTTGGGATAATAGGGATTTAATCCCTAGGTTTTGGGTATAAATATGTAATGGGATTGAGATATTAGTGTGCGTAGAAGAGAATCAATTTTATTAAAAGATCATGAATGTAATAGACAATTAGTAAGGAAGAATATGAATAAAGAAAGAATTTAGAGAATATTTTGTGTCTTTTGTTCTTTACTTATCTATGTGTGTTTATGAATGATGTGATACTTTGCATAATTGAGTTATTCTCTAGATTTATTATGTTGCAATATTCATGTATGAGTTTGATCATCTAGTTAATAATCAAGAACATACATAATCTATAATAAGAAACAACGATTCATGCATCTGCCTCCCTTTCCCTTACTATTGTGAAAACATAGTTCTTTCATCCCCAATAGACACCTCGGGTGAGACTTTATCTGCACAATCATTGTTGATACTAAGAGGGGGGTGAATCAATATCAAGTACAATTTAAAACATTTTTCAACTTATACTTAAACCATTCAATTATATCCAATGAGAAATGAACAATAGTATAAGAGTTACACCAATACACCANAATACACCATGCACAATATATGAGAAATAATCAATAGTTATTGTTCAAGGGAAGTAATGACTTTCAAAGGTAGCTACAGCTTCCAAATGTAAAGGGAGGGATAAACCTCCAAGAGGAAGATACAATCCTCCAATATAAAGAGAGAGTTGAACTCTCCATCCTTGCCCCTTTCCTTCCACCCAAGAATATATGAGATATAATAAAACTTCACATTAAATCATCACCATCAACCAACCATCACATAGAACTTGATAATGCTTCCTGAGACTTCTTCAATTTCTGAAATTCTTCAATTCTTGAAATAATCTGATCCTATAGATAATATTACTCAATTTATTCTCTGAAACTTCTCCAAGTTTCACTCCTTGAATCCTCCCCAAAAATAAGTTATAGAGAGAATGGTAGACCTTGTTCAATTCTGGTTGATTCAGGAGACCGAACTTCTACAGAATTTCCCATGCTCAATATTTAACATCCGTTTCAGAAACTCCCACAAAAGAAACTAAAGTATGTACTATTTCCAATGAAATTTGTACCATTTCATTTAGATTCTCTATGAAGAAGTTATGATTGTTTTACCTGGAACACCTGTTTATTGACTAGCTTTAGGACTGGTCAAAAACCCTAGCTTCCATAGAGTGTATCTCCATAATTGTAGTGAATCAAGTGCTGAAACTTTTACCATAGGTACCTTGATATGTCTTCTCAATACCATAGCAATTTCACCATCTGAATCATTCTAGAAAAAAATTTATATAGAAAATGGTAAGATGACCTGAAAATAACATACCTTAGAACACATCACCAAAAGACTTCATCCTCCCTTGAAATCCGACCTTCTTTACTTCTGATTTCCTATGAAATTTGACTTGTGTATCAAATGAATGTATAATGATATTTATTTATACCATTTATGTCACTTCCTTTTAACATTAGGGCCTACCTGAAACTTTCTTATTTTGTAATTATTTTCTTTAATTATCTTCAGGGTGTACATGTACTTCCTTCTTCAACTCACTTTGTCATCTTCAAAAATTCATTTCTCCTCAACCATGAGGATCCACGTGACGTTCCACATACCACTGGAAAAAACATGATGTATACTATCCATCCATGGGTCTTGTATATACATGTTCATTTTCCTTCATGTACAAATACCTTCATCAATCTTGTGGTCCAAAACCCATGACTAGGGTTGACATCAATGGCAACAACCAATCTTCCAACAATCTCCCCCTTTGTCATTTATGGAAACACTCATGCTCCCCCTATCATCATGATCCAAATTTATCTCCCCCTTTGAAATAAATGGCAAAGGGTAGGGCTTCTCCCCCAGAGTTTAATGGCAAAAGGTAACCTTTTTCTTTGGGGCTGCTCCCCCTAAACATGTGGCACTCAATAATACTTCATCCTTACTTTTGGTCTTTGGGAATTTTTCTTCCTTGGAATCATTTTGTGTGGCTTTTGTATTCTCTCTCTTCTTCATGTCTAGGATGTATATGTTGTTCGGTATTCTTGTTGCAGTTGCAACCAATCTTCCTGAGTTATTTTCTCTGATTTTACATTTTCGGGAGTCAAACGTAAGAGTGTATCCTTGATCACAAATTTTAATAACACTAAGTAGATTATTCTTCAAGTATTCAACCAATAGGAAACTATTTTCTTTTACATTTTTTCTTCCAAGTTCTACTACACCTCCAAGTATTTTGGCAGATGAGTCATCTCCAAATGCAAAATTTCCACCCTTTCTCTTCAAGCTGATGAATTTGTCTTGATTCTCGGTCATGTGTGAAGAACATCCATTGTCTATGTACCATTCATCTTCTTCTTTACATTCTTCAGTTTTTAATGCTATTCGAAAATATTCATTGTTTGGAATCTCTTTCCTTCTCCATACTTTGGTTGGCATAGAGACATATTCATTCATATATCTACAATCTCATGCTTTGTGTCCATGATAATTACATTTGTAGCATACAATAGTTTTGTTCATCAATGGGAAAAATGAATTATAACTTTTGTTGACAAATCCATGATTATTTCCATATCTTCTATTTACACCATTCATGTTTCTTGCGTATTTGTTCCTTTCATTGATTCTACAATTAATTTCCTTATGTCCAAAATTTTTTCATGTATAACAATGACCAAGAAAGAAATTTTGATACCTTGGAGTAAGTGGCCTTCTTTGTGATATAGTCCATATGGGTTCATGATCTACTCTTTTGTAGTTTCCTTCATACTGATTGAAGCTTGTTTGATTCCTGAAGGTAGGAGGTCTTCTTGGATATTCATCTCTTTTGTAATCATTCCTTCTTTCTAGTATCCTGGTCCACTTCTCATCAACTGTCTATGTAGCTCTTACTTCAACCATCTTGTTTGTATTTACATCTTCTTTGTATGAAGTTTCACCCATCCATACAAGATGTGTTAATTCTTTTGGCACTTGAGAGTTTCTTAAGCTCTTCCTCAATGAGACAACTTCTTGTTCAAGTTTCTCACAATCTTATTCTTTCTTCATCATTTGGACCTTCTTTACTTCTCCTATTCTTATTGCTTCTTCAAGTAGAGTTTTCAAGGAAATGGTTTCTTCATTTAGTTTCTCAAAGTCTTCTAAATGTTTTTTCAAGATTACAACTATCTTTTTATAACTACCCAATTCACTTCTTAGTTTTCTACGCGTGTCTTTGAGCTTGCTATTTTCAATCTCAACATGCTTCAATTTTTTAAGATTCTCATCTTCTTGTTGAATCATTTATCCTTCATGATTTTCTTCTTCTTCATTGGAATTTTCTTCTTTAGTGTCATATCTTTCAATCCTTGGATGAGGACATTCAAATTCAACATGTCCTACTCCTTCACAATTAAAGAAAAATAACTGACCTCTATTTTCTTCTTTGACATATGAAATGTTGTAATTTGCTTCAACTTCTTCTTCTTCCGCTTCTTCCCTTGCATAAAGGTCTTGTATATTGTCCCAAAGCTCTTTTTCTGATGCACATGATCCCACCTTGGATTTTACTGAATATGTCAATCCATCCAGGATGGTATCTATTACCAATTTTTTGTTCCTTTTTGCTTCCTTCTGAGCTGCAGTCTTTGGTTTCTTCAAAGCATTGTATCCTGAAGCAACTGAGAACCAAACATCTGCCCCAAGAGTTTTCAAGTAAGTTTCCATTCTATTACTCCAGTATTCGAAATTTCTTCCATAAAATGGTGGAATCCCATTTGGAATGTTGTCTTCCATTTCTGAATAAGATCTTCTTTCCAGTGGTTAAACAATACTGAAGGTAACCTGCTCTGAAACCAATTGTTGATACTGAGAGGGGGGTGAATCAATATCAAGTACAATTTAAAACCTTTTTCAAATTATACTTAAACCATTCAATTATATCCAATGAGAAATGAACAATAGAATAAGAGTTACAACAATACACCACAATACACCATGCACAATATATAAGAAATAATCAATAGTTATTGTTCAAGGGAAGTAATGACTTCCAAAGGTAGCTACAACTTCCAAATGTAAAGGGAGGGATAAACCTCCAAGTGGAATATACAATCCTCCAATATCAAGAGAGACTTGAACTCTCCTCCTTGCCCCTTCCTTCCACCCAAGAATATATGAGAGATAATAAAACTTCACATTAAATCATCACCATCAACCAACCATCACATAGAACCTGATAATGCTTCCTGAGACTTCTTCAATTTCTGAAATTCTTCAATTCTTGAAATAATATGATCATGTAGATAATATTACTCAATTTATTCTCTAAAACTTCTCCAAGTTTCACTCCTTGAATCCTCCCCAAAAAGAAGTTATAGAGAGAATGGTAGACCTTGTTCAATTCTAGTTTATTCAAGAGACCGAACTTGTACATAATGCCCCACGCTCAATATTTAACATCCGATTCTAAAACTTTCACAAATGAAACTATAGTCTGTACTCTTTCCAATGCAATTTGTACCACTTTGTTTGGATTCTCTATGAAGAATTTATGATTGTTTTACCTGGAACACCTGTTTATTGACTAGATTTGGGATTGGTCAAAAACCCTATCTTCCACAGAGTGTATCTCCGTAATTATAGAGAATCAAGAGATAAAAATTTTACCACAAGTACCTTGATATGTCTTCTCAATACCATAGAAATTTCACCATCTGAGTCATTCTAGAAAAAAAGTTATAGTGAAAATGGTAAGATGACCTGAAAATAACATACCTTAGAACACATCACCAAAAGACTTCATCCTCTCTTGAAATCCATCCTTCTTTACTTCTGATTTCCTTTGAAATTAGACTTGTGTATCAAATGAATGTATAATGATATTAATTTATACCATTTATGTCACTTAATTTTAACATTAAGGTCGACCTGACACTTTCTTATTTTGTAATTCATTTCTTTAATTATCTTCAGGGCCTACATGTACTTCCTTCTTCAATTCACTTTGTCATCTTCAAAAATCCATTTCTCCTCAACCATGAGGATCCACATGACGTGCCACATACCACTAGAAACAACATGATGTATACTATACATCCATGGGTATTGTATCTACATGTGCAGTTTCCTTCATGTCCAAATACCTTCATCAATCTTGCGGTCCAAAACCCATGACTAGGATTGACATCAATGACAACAACTAAT
Source organism: Picea engelmannii (assembly GCA_009831015.1). NCBI lineage: Eukaryota > Viridiplantae > Streptophyta > Pinopsida > Pinales > Pinaceae > Picea > Picea engelmannii. Next base: position 270,361 of record ML780765.1, read on the forward strand.
CTTCCAACAATCATGTGATGTCGAAAGGGTTGGTGTCTTGAGGATTTTTTGGTCATAGTTAAAGTGAAACTTGGGTCTTACAACCCGTGTGCAGACGAGAAACCAACCAACAAGTAAAACCATCGAGAAGTTATTTCAAAGAGGAATGCATCAAGGTAATCAAACATTTTTTCAATTGACACAATGTGTCCTTCTTAATTGATGAAGAAATAACATGTATTCTAATCATGAATTTTTTTATGTTATGTATGTTCTAATATCAATTATTTCATGGACATTTATTATAGAATTAGAGGTACATAAATAAACTTTAGCGCTTATATGAGGACTAGAGTTATGTAATATGCTCATGGATCTTACAGTAATGAGGAAGAGATCAAAGGTTTTCATGTCAGCGTGGGGAATTGTTAGAGCAAGATTTGCCTCACCATTGCTATCTTGCACAGAGGGCCTTTTTCCATTTCCCTATGTAGACTTATCAAACCCCTTTTTTGATAAATCCAGAGCCAAAAATATATATATATTCCACATATATGCTCCCTAACTGCTTTGCAAGATGCGTATACACTTGATGCTCCACTACAGCTCGCGTATATTGGGATTTATGCCAGAAAATACAAAATGAGGTCGGGTTTCCATGTCACAACAGAAGATATCTGATCTTTGGCCTTCCATATACTAGAAACGTTCCAACTTGGCACTTCAGTTTCATTCTGGAGGCTACAAGAGCATAATTTCGAGCTTTGGAAAAAGAGAGAGAAAGCATTCAACTTTGAGAGCAAAGTTACTCTAGAGAAATAACTTCATATTGAGTCTACATCCCTTTGTCCCTCAAGTCTGAAAATAGTGTTCAGCCCCCAAGCTCTTCCCTCATTGTCAAGAGGATCTCTTTATCTCTTTCTTATGAGCTTTCCTTTGGTGGAGGATTGAAGTGGTGGAGACCTAGTTGGAAGGAACTTGGTTTCTTGGTTTCGAGCTGTGTCGACACGGAAGTCTGTAACGTTGATACTTCTGTTGATCAATTATTAATAGAAATAATCCTTTCCCGTCCTATCGATATCTTGCAAATATATGATTATTATCCATGGGCATGTTTGTAATGTTTATTAATGGGTTGTGCTATCTGATGTGCTAACTCATTTTATATATTGTCACTATAAACTTGCATCGCTCTTTTGTTGAGAAATTCTTGTAGGTGTAAAGCTTTGGGTCAAAGTGCTCAACGGTAGAACGACATCAAACGATTGGATCGAGGTAGGCTTCTTCCTCGTATTTCACAATAGTTTATATAGCATATGTTGGAATTGAGTTGATTTCTTCATTCATACCTGTCTGTTGTGGTTTACCCTTGGCCATAGAGAGTTTTTCCCTTGTAACAGAATTGATGACTCCACTGGGGAAAGATATTCCTTCTAAGGGTTGAAGTATTTTTCCTTCTTACATTTCTCTTTTGCCTTTGTATTTCTTGTCGTATCACAACTGGATAGAGTCTGTTTACTTTGGGTCTGAGTTTTCATCCTTTTGACCTTGCTTGGCCTTGTTTTAAAAGATATACACCCATTTTTCCCTGACAGCCGCATGTATATGCTTTCTGTCCCACTACAAGAGGTGTATATATGACCTTTTCTCTTGAAAAAGAGCATATACCACTCCCCCCTTTCTTTTTTGCTTGGTTTAGTGACTGTTGGGTAGGTTTTGAGGATCATTGAACCTTCTTAGGTCTCTTTGGTAGCTGTTGAGATTATCTGGGATGACAGGAAACCTTTTTGGAGTTGAATTTTTGGGCGACATATTTCTCTTTGTTTTCCATTTTTGATTTGTCCTTGGTAGTTGGACTGTCTTCTTAGCTGCTTGGTATTCTGCTTGAGTGATTGCTTTTATACACAGTAGAAGTTATATATCAAGTCGTTTATCAGTCCATGCATTTTCTTTTTAAATACATTGAAAATACAAAAAATAGGCATTTTGCATTGGTTGGTATTTTTTGTCTTTGAAACTTTATCATTAGCTTAGCACATTTAGCGAAAGATTGCATTTTATTTCTGAGTTGTAGAATTAAAATTGAAGATTGCACTATTTTATTTAGCATATCATTCACTGAAAAGTTAAATTTAGGCTTTGCATTATATCTATTTTTATTTTTATGCAGAGTCATAACAGCATGAGTTTCATTTCCATACCTTTTTGAGTAATCACG
>ML780765.1:272607-341455 GCA_009831015.1 Picea engelmannii
CACAAACTAGCCTAGGATTTAGTGCCTTGGAATAGGACTTTGTGAGTAAACTTCTCCAAGGCAATTAAATCAACTTATGTGTCTGAGACAGGGAGTTGAGAAATCCATTGTATAATTGGTAATATCAGGAGGCTCCGCTCACATCGGAGTTTATCACGAGGTCGTGCGAAGTTAGTTGAAGGGATAACCCTTGGATACTCACCTAGAGTCAAAGATATTTTTGTGGATTTATTCATATTTAGGGATCTTTCTAGTGCCCATACCTCTGTGAGAGGCAGTGATTTCAAGGTTTCGGGCTTTTCTACCCTGCCCATACGGTGATCCGGACTTACGACGGCTCGCCTATGCATCGGTTATATAATGGTTTATTAGTTTCTTAACTTACCTTTCTCATAGGTTACTTGTAGAGGTTATTTTGCTTGTATCCTGAGTCAGATAGGGGTTAGACAACACACATCCTTTATGGAGGATTACCTCTTCGGGGGGGTATGACCGACTAGTTGTTAAGCCTATGAGGGCCCTTATAACTGATTATGTTACCTGCAAACTTTAGCAGGGAGTCTCAGGTCCCTTCTAGATGAGGCATACCTTCTTTAGCAAGGGAGGCCACTCAACCACTTTAGCCCGTTTGCATGCATATTGACCATTTGACTTTTTAGTATGCTCTTTGATTACTAGTTGGCCTTAGGATATGTTTTATTTGTTGAGATTCATAAGTCGTTGTGGAGTCATACCAACTTCCTCGCAGGTCCCGTCGGTTGTTACAGTTACCACCAGTTTTCGAGCTATTGCCTTCTAAAAGGTGTAGAGTTGTCAGGAGTGGTACACACACATCCATTTTTCAGACTTGTGATCCCACAAGGATGAGTGTTGAGTCTAGTCTTCATAACATTGGGATTTCATCAACTCCCAAATCCACTATAGTTAATTACACTCCTTTGACACTTGTAGCCGCTACAGTGGCAGTGTCGAAGGCCTACACCGGTACTATGGCTCGGCCTGTATTCAATGCTTCATCTCTTGCCTCTAACCCTTTTGGGGGTTTTTGCCACATGCCGAGTTACAATGTTCAGACCATCCCCATGGATACTAGTATGTTTTATTATGGTATGCCAAGTTTCACTTTGCAGTCTTCGACTACCATCCTAGCTACTGGCCATAACGCTAGCCTTGGACTTTGGGGCACCACACCTCCTTACACTCCCTTTCCATTTGGTGGATCTCATGTTCCCCAAGCGAATCCTAATGTAGGAAGTGTCCCCTTCCCTAAACCCGGGTCTAATCCTTCTATGGCTGGATGGAACAACCAAGCCGAGGACAAGTTCCTCCCTATATCCCTATCCCCTCGGTGACGAATTTGACCAATACTTTTGGCATAACGAATCCACTTCAATCCTCCATATTCCCACCTAGAGGAGGTCAGTCTTATGTCTTGGGCACCCCCCAACCTGGATCTAATCCAGTTTGGGGAAGTTTTAACAACCCTTAGTTTGGAGCTAATCCAACTGGGGGCAATTTTCATAACCCTTATCAGAACATTCCTGCTGGAATGATGCCCAATCCATCTTTCATGAATCCTCCTGAAGGAGGGTCTTTTAATTCCAGAGAAGGTCCTAGTCCTTACTAGAATCCTGGATGGAACGCAGCTCCTAATACTCAGTCTTTTGCAGGAGGATGGGGTTAGGTGTCGCAACCCCATATTCCCTTTATGACCACACTTAATCTGCCAGATTTGTCTGAACTAATGAATGACCTGGTGAGTCCTGAACCCACATGGTCCCCTGTCCCCACCAAGCTTCCATCAAACATTCCAAAGTTTGAAGGTAAGAATGGCGAGGACCCTGGTGATCACGTCACTAATTTTCACCTCTGGTGCTCATCAAATTCTTTGAATCATGATTCTATTAGATTACGATTGTTTCAATGCACTCTTATATAGATTGTGTCATAGTGGTACATTGAGCTACCTAGGGGAACATATGGATCTTTTCAATAGTTAGTGCTTGCCTTCCTTAACCATTTTAAACTACCTGTTCGTTATGATGTTGGCCTTGAACTTTTGTCAACTTTACACCAAGGTTCCGGTACTCATATTTTGGATCATATCCAGGAATGGTGTAGGCGAAGATGGTTAGTTAAGAATCCCATACCCCCAGCCTTTATTTTAGAATGGTTTTTAAAATCTTTGCATGCTCCTATTTCAAAGGACATTGCTACTTCCAGTGTCTTTAGCGAGGAAGAGGCCATTTTTAGAGCCCAACAATTCGATTTGATCTATGCCCAGTTAGGGATGTTATACAACCTTCTTCCTGATGCACCACGGTCGACTCATGATCCTAGACAGGGTCCTGGGCCCCATGCCGATGGCATTGTGGGGTCCACCAATGTAAAGTCCCCAGACTCGGCAATGAAGTCTGCCGAAGGACCAGCTTCATCTGGATCCTCCAAACCCACCCAATCGATGGATGTACATTCCGTGCAGTCATAAAAAAACCCAAATGGTGACCAACAACCAGATGGGAATAAATGGAAAGGTTGAAATAATCGTAGAGGTGGAAAGAATAAACCCAAGGACAAGAATATTAATGGAAAACAGAACGACATTGCTAGAGAGGGCACAAAAGAAAAGCGTAAGGTTAAGTTTCCTTGTAAACTTTGTACATATGATCACCTTACACACTTATTCCACAAACTTGTGGAACATGCGAGGCTTTTTAATCTTCCGCCCACTGTGCTAATGAATCCTTTTCCTCACAACCAACACTTAGCCTTGAGTTCTTTGAATGTCGAAAATGCATCTGGTGGGAGTCAAAACCTATCATCCCAAGATGACGACCATGTTTGTATCAATATGGTCAGTGCAACAATCGATATATCCACTCGCTCTCGAGATTATGTCTCTTCAAAAGCTAGTAACAGCCTAGAAGCTCCACCTCCACCCCCAGAGATGAATTTACAGATCGAGAAACCAGAGCCACCACCTCATATTTCTAGAGGAGTATTCAAGCGCTCTACCCATAACCCTAATGCTAAAGCCACCCAGAACTACTCTATCATTGAGGATCTGGGCCAAACACCTTATGTGATGTTTGCTTTGGAGGTACTCCAGACATGTCCATAATAGAGGAATGCCTTACTCTCTATCTTAGGATCTCTAGAACCTAGTGGCTCAAAGATCATCAAGTTCGATGTCACGGATGTGAAGCCTCTCTTACCATAGCATGTGGCTTTCCAAATCCATGTGGAGTATTCTAAATATACCATCAAACGAGTGGTCGTTGATGAAGGTGCTGCCACTTGGGTGATGTCCTTAGCCTGTTGGAAAGATATTGGCTCTCCAACCCTTTCAAAGTCGTTGACCATGTTGACCGCATTCAACAATCATTCCTTCCACCCTCATGGTATTCTCCCCGCCTTTCCGGTCCAGTTAGGTGCGAAGATGGTAGAAGTGGAAGTAGAGGTAGTTGATGCACCTCTCGATTATAACCTGTTACTAGGTCACAATTGGACTTATGCTATGGTCGTCATTGTATCGTCCATTTTCTGCACGCTTTGCTTTCCTCATCAAGGGGAGATTGTGACGATCGATTAGTTATCCTTTGCATACTCTAGTCTAAACACATCTGTTGGACCGTCGATCCCTATGGTCGACAATTCTCAGCTAGCAACTAAGAATATCAGTGTCAGAATGTATTCTTCCCTCATGGGTACTTTCGACTTCTCGCCACCGATTCACCACATTTACGCCATGTCCAGTAAGCCCTCTTCAGTAGAGAGGTCCATCCCTTTTTGCACTTCTTATTTCAGTGACCCTTGGACCCTACCTTCTCCAACTTCATCGATTGAAGGTCAGTCGCATGTTGGCATGGCTATGCCACTATCGGTAGTAGAGATTGCATACCAAGCTATCATTGACTCTTCTGTCGATCTCGATCCTTCTCCCTCGCAGACGGCCGAGGAGGATCTAGTTCTCAGGCCCGTGTGGGCCATTTCATTATCTTGTTCACATGATTTCTTGGATGAGACTTTTCCTTCGGAAAAATCCATCCTTGAATCCATGAATGTTTCCGAGAGACCTTGGGATGATATGCATCATCGATCTTATTTTCTCCCAAGTCTTGAAAACATTGAGCAAGATGATTTTAGATCTACCCTGAGTGAGATAGTCGGTCATGCCATAGTTCCACTTGATACACATGGCATTTACACCAAAGGGAATATGGTGAGTATTTCTCCCACCATCCATATCGATATCTCTCGTACCCATGGCAAGATTGAAAACGTAAATATCAGTGCAGATTGTTCGCCAGAAGAGACTTTGATCTACACCAACTGCTTCAAAGAATTTCAAGACATATTCGCTTGGTCATATGAAGAGATGCTAGGGATCGACCTCCATATTGTTGATATTCGCTTGTTCATATGAAGAGATGCCAGGGATCGACCTCCATATTGTCGAACATGATATTAGGACTTACCCGGATGCGAAACCCGTTCGACAATGTCTTAGAGCTGTTAATCCTAGGAAGGCCCCCGCTATTAAGGAAAAGGTAGAGAAGCTACTTAATGTTAGCTTTATCTACCCAGTTCCCTTGACCGAATGGGTATCCAACCCCGTTCCCATGAATAAAAAGCAAGGAACCATCCGTGTGTGTATGGAATTTCGCGACCTGAACAAGGCATGTCCTAAAGATAACTTCCCCATGCCTTTCATTGATCATATTCTCGATGAGTGTGCAGGAAGCGAAATATTTTCTTTTATGGATGGATTTTTAGGCTATAACCAAATCTAGATCAAACCCAAAGACCAACATAAGATGACATTCATATGTCCTTGGGGCACATTTTCATACCAAAAAATGCCTTTTGGCCTGAAAAACACTGGAGAAACCTTCCAACGAGCCATGACTTTCTCTTTTCATGATCTCAAACACATAGTCAAAGCTTACCTCAGTGATATTGCTTCTCACTCTCACAAGAGAATGGTTCATTCCACACACCTTCGACTAGTTTTTGAAAGATGTCGCTATTATAGAATCCAACTCAACCCTCATAAATGCATATTTTGTGTTAGATATGGCCGCCTCTTAGGATTCTTAGTCTCTGAGACAGGGATCATGGTAGATCCACTTAAGGTTGAGGCAATTCTTCAATTGCCTCCCCCACACACAATTAGACAGCATCAAGGTTTACAGGGGAAAGCTAACTTTTTGCGTCAATTTATTGTGAATTATGTCAATATCACTAAGGGTTTCATGCACCTATTGAATAAAGACACCCCATTTATCTAGGATGAGTGAGTCCAACAATATTTTGATGCCTTAAAGAAAGCCTTGGTATCGGCCCCTCTACTGAAATCTCCTAATTACAGTAAAGATTATTTGTTTTATATCGTCGTGTTTGAAGTGACCATTGGTATGGTTATAGTTTAGGAGGATGATGAGCTCTGTGATCACATCATCTACTATCTCAGTCGAAATTTAGTTGGTCTTGAACGAAATTAATCACACATTGAAAAGCTAGCTTTGGATGCCATCCACGCAGTTTAACATTTATGACACTATATATTTCTTTGAAAAACTACTGTGGTTTCCGATGTTAATCCATTTCAATATGTCCTCACTAGACATATCATAGGCGGAAAATATAATAAATGGATTGTCATCCTACAAGAATTTTATCTCGACTTTGCTTCGGCCAAGTCCAAGAAATCACTATTTTTTGCAGAGTTAATATCCGATTTCCCACGGTTAGAAGAAGATGTTATTCATTTCGATTCATTCACAGATGAACACATTTTCCTTGTTTCATCATCTGACCCCTGGTATGGAGATATTGTTTTATACCTTCAAACCTTGAAGTTCGCTCAGCATCTCTCGTGAGATGATCAACGACATGTTTGTTACCAAGAAAAAAAGTATACAATCATCGATGACACTTTGTATCATCGAGGAATAGATAGCATCTTATGTTGTTTCTTAACTCATGAAGAAGATGAGTTAGTACTTAATGATTTCCACAAAGGGGGTTATGGCGGTCATCTATCTGGGCTTGCGACAACCCAAAAAATCTTGCAAGCCGGTTACTTCTGGACCACCATCTTTAAAGATTGTATTGAAGCAGTTAAGAAGTGTCACCCCTGCTAGGTGTTCACTCCAAAAATACGCTCACACCCAGCCCCTCTCCACCTGGTCATTATCGTCAGTCCATTCACTAAGTGGGGAATAGATTTTGTTGATTGCAACCCAACTTCAGATGGGGGGCATCAACACATTATCGTGGTTGTCGACTACTTCACCAAGTGGGATGAAGTCATGCCTATTATGAAATCCGATGGGAAGACTGCAACTTTTTCATATTCAACCAAATTATTACCTGGTTTGGTATCCTGAGTGAGATTGTCACTGATCATGGCAGTCATTTTCAGAATGAAATGATGATAGAACTAGCATCTAAGCTGGGGTTCAAACATGATCACTCGTCTCCTGATTACCCCCAGGAAAATGGGCAAGTAAAGTCTGTCAATAAGTCTCTCAAGACCATTTTGCAAAAAATTGTCAGTCGGAGCAATTCCAACTGGCACATCATGTTATATCCCGCACTTTGGGCATACCGAATCTTGGTTAAGACTTCCACTGGTTTTTCTCCTTTTTAGTTAGTACACGGTGTGGAGTCAATACTTCCCGTTGAATGCGAAATCCCTTCTCTTGAATTGGCAGTTGAGCTCCTACCTAACACTTCATATTTAGAGTGATGCCTTGTACACCTAGAGAGTCTTGATGAGAAACATCAAGACGCCTTTACGACTATCGAGGAAAATAAGAAACGTGTCATGGTTTAGTACGATAAGTCTATATGTCCCCGGTTGTATTTTGAGGGTGACTTGTTCCTCTTGTATGACCAAGCCAAAGAACCACTAGGAGCAGGCAAGTTTAAACCCATGTGGCACAGTCCTTATATCGTGTGACGTATTCTCAAAAAAGTAGCCTATGAGTTGGAAGATTATGAAGGGAATAAATTGGCGGAGCCCAGAAATGGGCTCTACTTAAAAAAATATTACACTTGAGACCTGGGCTTGGGCGAAACCCTTTGTATACTAATTTAAATTTAGTGTATATACACCTTTTCCCCTTTTTTATCTTTGGCTTGCTTATCGAGTTTTCCCATTTGTTGGCAAATGTCAATAGAATCTTTTTTCTACATAGGATTCATAGACGGAGCCAGTCATCACACACAGAACTTAGCTTTCACCACTTGGGCGATTTACTCGTCCGAGGGTCTGCTGGTGTCTTCAAGTGGTGTATGCCTAGGTCCATCCATGAATAATGTGGCCGAATATATCGTCATTATAGAATTATTGCGCAATGTTATCTCACATGGTATTCTCTCTATAGAGGTGTGCCTAGATTCTCAGTTAGTCATACGTCATTTAAACGGTCATTATTGTGTGCATGATCCAATGTTACTCCATCGATTCCTACAGGTACGTCTTTTAGAATGACAATTTGATTTTATTACATATTTTCACTTTCCTAGAAGTTCTAATCATATATCTGATGCCTATGCTAATTATTGTTTGGATTGGCATTTGTCACATTAATAAAGAAAAGAAGACCATTAAATCAATGAACACATTGTAAGATATAAGTACAGTCAAAGATCCCTCTTTTTATATTTCCAAAAAATATGGTGTTTTATATTACAAAATTGGGGCTAAACCCCTCAAAAATACATATACAGCCGATATACATGTACTATGACATCTACGTCTGTGGTGCCGGATGATTCTCGTGATAGAAAACCACGGCTTTGGCAAGACACGGGAATATTCATACCCGTGCTCTAGTTACACCAACAACCTGCCTCTGCATGGCTTCAGGTAGATCCTCCACCTGAACCATAGGAATCCTCTGCATCAAACGCGACAGGTTGCCCTGCACGTTCTGAAGGAGTCTCTCTACCTCTCCTCACACTACCTCATCTACCCGGTTCCTCCGCCTGTGTCATAGGAATCCCTCTGGCCATTGCGGATCCACATTTCCAACCACACAAGTATCAAATTAATATTCAAAAACACCATCCAAAAAATATTTTTGTTCTTTTAAAATACAAAAATACAAAAATGAAATATATAAAAAACATTGTTTACCTATGGCTCCATAGGTAGCTCCTGGTGGAAGTGGCATATCAGGATCACCTCTGAAATCAATTCCCATATAGGGATAGTCGTCCAGAGCTATGATTTGTCTCCCCCACCAGAAGAAAAAATCATTGTTGTAGGGTGTCACCACCCTACCTCCCCCCTACCACCTCATGACCCCAACCCACCGTGCCATAGCTGGATCACGTGGTCCTCTAGGAATGATCTCCACTCTAGGTCCTAGACTTGGGATTCTCTTGAAAAAGAAGCTACAAAGGATAGAGGCAAACGCAAAGTTTATCTTTGCCCCCTTCTTGCACTCTGTCAGCTGACCTTTCATGTTGGTCAGTAGTGAGGTACACCAATCGTACATGGTAGGTCTCACACACTCTAGTGCATAAGACATAAGTTGTCTCGATGCTTGATGTAGTAAGGCCGACCCTATAATCTTGGCAAGCATGAGCACAATAATATTCAGGCTGAGGTTACCTATAGCCCAGATAGGGATTTGACTTCCCACCATGGGAGTCCCTGCAACACAGTGGGCCTTAATGTATTCTTTGACCTTCATCCCACTTCCGGCCCCACATGACTTAAGGTCCACAACCTCTCCTCAGTGTGAAAGTCCTATCAAGAAGTAGATGTCCTCTACTTTGATCCTTAATGGTTTCCCATCAAGGATAAAGCTCTCGCTATCTGGATCCCAATAGCCCACCAACATTTCCAATAACCTCACTTGGGCCCTCATGCCTTTGAGAGCCCAAAAATTGTATAGAATACATCTTCTCAATGTCACTTGAGCCACCGGATCCCTTTCCATTGCTACATCTACCTCCTCATGCTCTCTCTCCCTCCACTCAAACACCATCCTGCAAAAGCCAAATCAATTTTTGAGTTAAAAAATTATTTTTTTGCCATTTTGCGCACATATACGCGATTTATCCAAGAACATTCATGGGTAGGGCCTGATATACACCCCCTGTAGTTCACACAGGGGCATATATTTGGTCGTATACGCGACATATTAGTAGAAACCCGCGTATACCAAAAAACACAATTTGCACCCTTAAAAAACTAAAAAATTGGAGCCCAATTTCAAAATTGTAAACCATTGAATTTGAAGAGGATGGGATGAAGAGTTACCTGGACTAGACGGCTTGCAATTCCATTTCCTATTGCTCCCGCAATCGTCGTTTGAATTCCGGAGGTATGTTAGTTCAAATTGCACTATTTTGGGTGAAAATGAAAATGACATAGTAAATTGTGATTTTATTACTATCTATAAAACATTTTTACCCATTTGATATAGTTTTATGCTATTATTTTGTTTAAAGGACTAATTCAAAATGGTTTTAAGCTAGTTTTTGTAGTTTCAACTCAATTTTCTTACTGATTTCAATGTCATGGTTGGCCATTCATATCCTCGGGAAAGTATATTCATAACCTAGCATATAGGATAGGTATTCACTACATCGTACAGTTTTGCATTATCCTTCAATTACCACTTTTTACGCCTTAGGTACGAACCCATTTATTGCGACACATTAACCTCCATCTGCTATCATAGCATCATTAATAAATGGTAGAGACTTACCAAACATGGGTACCCTAGTTAGAACCTCTTTTTCATTTGGTGCCGATGTCGAGATTTTCCTTAGGACCGGGAGTCCATTAGAATTCGACACATGACTTTACAATGAGCCTCATTTTTCATTCATGTACATGTGGCCTTATTACCCATGGACTCCCAGAACACGAGTCTTAGTTAAGATTTTTTCCAACTCGTTACTAAAATTTGAAAAGATCACCGATTGATTTGTCCCTTTAATGCTCGTTAAAATTGGATTTGAAAGATCATGAGTCTTTGTTAAGCTCTTTTCCGACTCGCTATCAAAAATGGAAAATATCGCCGAGTGAACTTGTCTTCTTCACACTCGTAAATTCGATTTGAAACGACATCTATTTGGCACAAGTTTACCCCTTTTTCACACCAAATAGACTACAAGATATAAAAAAGGACATTTTTTTGCGTTAAAATTGTGATTGCATCTCATGCCCTTGCTTGCAGTATTGAGCCTTTAGCCGGTTCTCACTTTGCGTTATGAACCATGGCCCCAACAATTTGCATCCTCAACCAAGCAGAGCCTTTTCTATATCCTTCACAATTTGACACCCTATACCCTGGAGGCAACATCACCCCAAGTGTCCATCTCTCGCATGAATTTCCTTGCATTGAGCATAGGTGTGTTCCACTGCTGGAACTAGTTTTTCTTACTTGCAACACTCGTTCCCTCCTCTGTATCATAGCATTCAATTTTTATGAAGAAAAAAAAAAGACGGGCAGGAAGGGAGTACTATATTTTAATTGGCAGCAGTCGTGTTTCCTTTGAATAGAGCACAAAGTTATTGAGTCCTTGCGTCATCATAATTTTGGGTTCAACATGGCCTTAGGAAGCTCATCTCGTTACAAATTTTCCTCTATCGACTGGTTAATCTTCCAGCCACTATAGAGAACATTATGGATGCCTCCTACATATAATTGTCAAAACATTAAGCCTATGCTTCTAGAGTCCACCGTATGTCTCATGCTCTTGTTCAAAGGAATTCTATCAACATGTGTCAGCCACTCCTCAGAAATCTTGACTTCACATGTCGGACATACCCTTAGTTTGTCTCAGAATCACATGATACTTTGGTCTTATGATGCACCCTGGACCTACTTTCATTATTGGTAGGTCACCTTGAACCCAGCAATCGACATTTCATCATGGATTGTCGACTGGGTGGTTTCCCTTGTGTTCGACGACAAGACATCTATTCACACTATGAGATTCATGCAGTGTCTTGGATGCCATTAGCCTTATTGGTGGTTTCATCTCCTTTGTCAGCAGTTTTCATCACTGGCTGCTATTCAGAGGGTCTTTTTCGTGTGCCACTTGCATTTGGCACACGCGAAAGATGCACAGGGTCGTTGGTTCGTGAACATGTTCTTCGTTTGATCTCCACCAAATCATGAATCTCCTTCTTTGTTCCTCGTGCTGACTAATGAGAGATGCCTTAATGCTCTCCTTTGAGTGGGTCTCTTTCCATCAACTTCATCTCATGTATTCTGGATACAAGACCTAGAGTTTTATGAGTACCTCGAGGTTTGTAGTCATTAGTGGTAGGCTCTCTTGCCATTGATAGATGGGAATACATCAATTTCTCCTGATCAATGGATCCCTCAAATGTTCAACACCATCTCCTTTATTCACATTTGTAGAGATGTACTCGATGCCTTGATACCTAGTTTCATCATTGGCAGGTTGTCTCGCATTTGTTAACGGTATACCTCAATGACTGGTAATCAAACAATGTCTCATCATGTTCGACCTCAACTCAGTTATTCACATGATGTAGACTTGCACCATTGGTGGATTGTATTGAAGACTTGAAGACATCACTTTATAGACACAAATTTCCTAAGACTTTGCTTCCATTTCATCAAACCAATACCTATTTGACTTCATCGATCATGGGAGATTAGATTGTACTCCTTGGTATATGGATATCTTCAGATTGATTTTGAGACTGGTTTCACTGGGCCTTGTTCGTGACTATGAAAACTATTGGCATGTAACTGCATTTATATTTGCCTACTAATGGCAATGAACACTAGTTGGTATATTTTCCACATGGATCTGCATTGTATTTTTGGCAGCCATGTATGCAAAGTCAGTACATAATGTAATGAGAAATTGAATTCATCCAGCTGGTTCTCTACTACTCCACTTATGGGTTATTTATAATGTATTTCGTCCATCACAGATACTCCTATGATCTCACACATTAGGGGGCATCTGTTATAGCAATATTTTACTCACCATTGCTATCTTTCATAGAGGGCATTTTTCCATTTCCCTATGAAGACTTATCAAACCCCTTTTTGATAAATCCAGATCCAAAAATATATATTTTTCCACATATACGCTCCCTAACTTCTTTGCAAGATGCGTAGACGCTTGATGCTCCACTACAACTTGCGTATATCGAGATTTGTGCCAGAAAATACAAAATGAGGTTGGATTTCCATGTCACAATAGAAGATATATGATATTTGGCCTTCCATATACTGTAAACGTTTCGACTCGGCCCTTCAGCTGCATTCTGGAGGCTATAAGAGCACAATTTCGAGCTATGGAAAAAGAGAGAGAAAGAATTCAACTTTGAGAGAAAGTTACTTTGGAGAAATAACTTCATATTGAGTCTGCATCCCTTTGTCCCTCAAGTCTGAACATAGTGTTCAACCCCCAAGATCTTCCCTTATTGTCAAGAGGATCTCTTTATCTCTTTTCTATGATCTTGCCTTTGGTGGAGGATTGAAGTGGTGGAGACCTAGTTGGAAGGAACTTGGTTTCTTGGTTTCGAACCGTGCTGACACGAAAGTCTGTAATGTTGATACTTCTGCTGATCAATTATTAATAGAAATACTCCTTTCCCGTCCTATTGATATCTTACAAATATATGATTATTATCCATGGGAATGTTTGTAATGTTTATTAATGGATTGTGCTATCTGATGTGCTAATTCATTTTATATACTGTCACTATATACTTACATCGCTTGTTTGTTGAGAACTTCTTGCAGGTGTAAATCTTTGGGTCAAAGTGCTCAATGGTGGAACGACATCAAAGGATTGGATCGAGGTAGGCTTCTTCCTCGTATTGCACATTAGTTTATATAGAACATGTTGGAATTGAGTTGATTTCTGCAGTCATACCTGTCTATTGTGGTTTACCCTTGGCCATAGAGAGTTTTTCCCTTGTAACAGGAATGCTGAGACAGAGTCAAAAGAAAGAATACAAAGGCAAAATTCTACCACTATAAGAATCCTGCATAGATAAGTACAGATATATATACCTGATAATGAAAGGATTATGAAGGCTCATGAGGAGATACTTCATAGCTTAAACATGTTTCATAAATAAGTCAACAAGGACTCTGGAACAAAGCAAGTGGATATTGATAGACAAGTGTGAGCATCTAGATCCTATAGAAAAACAGATGATCATGGAAATAATAGGAAATCAAGGAGCATGATAAGGCACCATCATTCTCCAAAGTAGTCCACTAGAAGGACTTGTGTAAGTTTAGGACCAAGGAGTAGCCCAAGTGTGTATCATGTTTGGAGGAAAAGGAGAAGGCCTGACGTAGAAATCTTGCAAGTAGAAATCAAGAAAATAAAGCCACCTACTTTCAATGGTAAGCATTGGAAAGGACAAGAGGTCAAGGCCTGGCTATTGGAAATGAAGAAATATTTCCATCTGCACGATTACCTCTCCTAGGTAGAAGGTAGAATTGTCACCTACCACTTGCAAGGAAATACGACCATGTGGTGGGATCAACTTAAGCAATCCAAGAACCTAGATAAGAAGAGGATCTCATGGAGGCAATTCAAAGGATATTTCCAAGAGAAATGTTTGTTCGAGCATTATTATGAAAGGAGGATGAAAGAGTTCTTTGAACTGAAGTTGGGAACCATGAAGATGGAGAAATATGAGAAGATGTTCTTTAATTTAATGAAGTCTGTTGACTTCATCAAGGTTGAGAAAGTAAAAATCCAAATTTTTCTAAGTCGGTTATCCTTCTTCTACGGTGACAAGATTCAATACGACAACCCCAAAACCTTGGAAGAAACCATAAGGAGAGAAAGGAATATTTATGAGCAAAACAAAGGAAGGCTAGTTTTCCAAAAGGCTTGGAATGAAAGGATGAAAGGGGAAAGGGATCAAAGGAAGAAAGGTTTTAATCCACCCTTTTTAAGAAATAATTCCCAAGAAAATCATCAATTTTAGTCAACCCAAAATGAACACAATAATGTAGATTCATTTGGGAAAAGGACAAGGAAACAACCAATACAATGTTTTGGATGTGATGGAAATCATTTATATAGGGATTTCCCTCATAAAGGAGAAAGAATGAGGACTGTCCACAAAATTCAATAGGTTGAAATAGTGGAAGACATGGGAGGAATCCCACCAATGATCTATGCATCCTTGGACAACAAGAAAGTTGAATATCAATCCCCCATGATTGAAGTGGAAGGTAAGATTAACAACCATCCCGTAGCAATTTTGATTGATTCTGGAGCTAGCCATAGTTACATAAATGTTAACATTGTTGAAATATTTAACTTGAAAAGAAGTAAGCATAAGAAATATCAGTTAGTTCAGTTAGCCACGAGGGCTAAGAGGAAAATCAATGATTTGGCTAAAGATCGTCTGATTGACATGAATGGAGTAAGCACAAAGGTAGATGTAAACACCGTACTGTTGGGTTATGTTAGCAGATAAACTTGTCAAAGTCTTGTGAGTTGTGTTTTCTACCTAGGTATGTGATTTTGTCCATCTTTTGCAGACTTGATCTAGGTTTTCTCGCCCGGCTTGTAGTCTTTCTTATGTTTTCATCCACTCATTTGATCGACCTATTTTCCTCATCGGATCGCCTGAAATATATTGTTCCTAAGCCCTTCTGGTTTCCCCTACTGATGATCACTTTTCTCCTTATCCCTGTCGCGGATCCTTTTAGCCTCCCGAGCCTTCAGCCAGTCATCCAAGTAGTCGTTCAAAAACCCCAATCACATCCACCAAGTGCAACACTTGAAGTGGTTTCAAGTGGACACAAATCAAGCGAGCAGGAAAACATCATCTTTCAATGACATAGATCCTTCAAGAAGATCAGATCGATGACCATCAGGTGATTGGAATCATGTAGTTGCACCAAGTTTATCATCGAACAGAGTTCCGAAATTACAAGGCTGATCTGAGTCGCCAATCCTAGAAAATACATGTGGCACAATACTAGTGTTTCTCTGACTTTCAGAAGGGATCAGTCAATGGGACGAGTTATGAGAACTCACAAAACACAAGGTCACGAAATGATCTAGGTCGTCTGTTTCAGAAGGGCACGTGGCACAGGATCCAAGCCAAAGAGAAAGTCCTCCTAGAGTGGTTGAGGTGAGAAGTGTTGATGATATGAGGTACCAAAATGCCGATGTGATCTAGGTTGTCTAATCAAAGGGGATACGTGGCACCCGATCTAAGGGATCACAATTTCCTGATTCATAGGTTTGAGCATGGAGCACCTCGTGAACTCACGAAACGCAAAATTGTGACTCACCCGAAGGCTGGGCCCACGATCATAGCCCGCGGTCGTATGGAAGTTGGGGCCATAAATAAAGTAGGAACCTTTCCAGAAGTAGGAAGCTAAAGCATTCGATGAGACAATCATGGTCATTAGATTCTGGGCAGATCCAATAGTTGATCCAAATGAACCATTTTGTGGATTCAGGCATCATAACATTTTGAATCGAGGGGAGTGAGAACTCCTGATATGAGAAGTCTAGAATTTCCATTTGTTTAAGCACAAGGTCACATCCCATGGTCGTGTAGGGTGACAAAAGGGGACTGCGCAGAGAATCATAGCGCCTGAGTCAGTCATAGAGAATAACTGCATGGCCTCAAGCCACCAGAATTGACTCGAAGGAGTTGTGAGCTTGTGTAGAACGTTCATGGGTGTCAGGCTTCGTCTTGATCCCAATGAAAGTAGTTAATGAAAATATGGAAGGTGCTTGAAACCTCGTTTCACCACATAAATGGAAAACATGGGAAATCTAGCCATGGAGGGAAGACTGTCAACCTAAGGTCTCCTTGTTAGCGTATTTTCCTGCAAAGCCCATACTAATCCAAGATCGTGTATGATAGAAAAATGCAAGTGTGGCCTGATAGAATAAGAGGAAAACATTGAGCCTTGAATGCAGTGATCAGAGCATGTTTCTGAAGGGAGCGAGTTTCTTTGAGTATATATACTCAGTTTTTATATTTTGTTATGGTTGATGGTTGAGCTAAGCTCCTGATTTGTAAAGTTTTGATGAGGCCTTTGGTTCTCTGGTTATGTATTACCATTTGAGACTTTGTATTTAATGACAATCAACTTCCTTTTCATCTCTTTTTATTTTGATACTGAAGACTTGGGCATGGATGATCCCATCAAGTTGTTGTGACTATATTGTAATGTATGTTTGATTGCAGTATTGTTATGGTTTTTTATTTTCCTGAAGTTTTGGATTCAAGAGGATCTTGCATTTGAATCATTTATTCCATAGGCTTCTAGAAGACCGAGTGTCCATAGCAGACCTCCTCACTTTCCTCAAGTTCTTCCCCCTACTCACCCTTACTACAACTTACTAATTGAAGTTAGATCAAGACCTCACCTGCTTATGCATACTAGTCTAGTTTTATGAGTTAAAGTGATATTGTCCTAAGTCTACATCCATTAGACCCCCTTAAATATATTAATTGTGACATAAAACTGATGGGTATTGGGCTTACCTCTGCTACAATCTAGAGGTGACTTCTAGTGCTAACATTTCTGGCGTCATTGCCAGGGACGAAATTGAATATTTTCCCTAGGATTGAACGACAAATATTACTAGTTCTGAAGGTACATCATAACTTAGTACATAAAATATTGCAATTGTGCACCTCGCGACTCCACTATGGTGAATCCATTGATGTGAATCCACTGATGACTCCATTGTTTTAGTTGTGCCTTCTAGAGGAGGACACACGAGGTCCACCTTGCAGTTTCCTTTGGCTACACCTGAAGCTGACTCAAAGAAAATTATCAGAAAGGGAAAGGTCCTTCGAGAAAGTAATTCTACTGCTGAACTAGGTATTTCTGATGATTTTCATTATCCTCTTGTAGAAACTCCGATATTTTCTTCTCATTTTCCTAGTACACCGTCTGTTGGAGTTTCTTGAAGTTTAAAGTTTGGGAGTGTTCCTATTGAGTTTTCCCCTCCTGGTCTGGGATTGGAGGGAGAAAACCTTGTCACTCCTCTCTCCCATAAGACGTACCGTGGTTTAAAACCTGTTCCTTAGAAGATTTTCCTACCCCAAGCTTTATCACCCCTCCTCTTGTTAGAGTTAATGGTTTTACAGAGAGGGAAATATTTGCTCCCTCAAGCCCTTTAACTTTTTCCCCAAATCCTTTGTTATTTCCTTTTCCTCCCAGAAGCTCAGTTCGAGTCTCCCTTTTCCAAATCCCTTCCCCTCCTACTTATCCTCCACCCATTATCCCTATGGCAGGTGCCAACCCTCCTAGAAACATAATGGATGCTATAGTGGCTGAAAGGTATGCCCCTCCAGTCCTACCTCAGCCAATGAATGCTCTCCCTGTGGAGATTACTTAAAATACATGCCAAAATTCACTGGAGAGGAAGACATAACTATTGAAGAGCACTTTGTTGCCTTCTACAGTTATGCAGACAATCGAAACATTGAAAATGAAGATGTCTTGATGAGAGTCTTTATCCATAGCCTTGATGGTGAGGTTAGGAAATGGTTTAGGGGATTGACCCCTGGATCTATTGCTGGGATTGAGGCTATTGATGATGTTTTCTTGAGGTAGTGGGGGAAAAAAAATATTTTATGTATTATATCACAGAGTTTGGATCACTAAAGAGAAAAGAGGGAGAATCGGTCTCTGATTTCTCCAAAAGATTCAATAAAATGTACAATAAAATCCCCGCTGAGATAAGGCCTATAGAGGCCTCTACCAAAATCACTTATGTTAGTGCCTTTGACCCCGATTTTTGCCTTCTGTTGAGGGAAAGAAGAGCTACTTCCCTGGCACATATGCAAGACACAACCCTGGAAGTAGAATCTAATGTATTGGCCGCTAACTGATTCAGGAACAAGGTTGATAGAGACATACCCAGGAATATATATGAAGCCTCCACCTCCAGTTCTTCTATTTCCCCCCCTCATATGGATGAACTAACCAAGTTACTGAAATCACTTTCAACTAGAAAGGAAAAATTGGAAGTAGAGGGGAAGCCAACATACATAAATCCTCAAAATACTAATAACAGAGGCAACTTCAAGAGGCCAAATAACAATTTTCCTTAGATTATGCCAAGGGAACAAAGGGAAAGAGATAGAAATGATCAGAATATCCATAATCCCCTTCAAAATAACCTCGTTGTTGATGAGGAAAGGGAGGAAGAAGAGCTTGATCCTGAAATCCATTGTCTCGGAGACACCTCCCAATTTCCCCATTTGACCCAATCTGCATACAAAAAGTCCCTCATAGATAGCCAAATAAATGAGATGAGTAAGGGGGAGAAGTCAAATAGTGGTCCCAAAAAATACAACTTCCGGTCTAAGAAGAAAGAAGGGACATTTGACGTCCCTTATCAGCCCTCCAAAGCAGAGAATCCTACTAAAGATACAACAAATAGCAGCAAAGAAGAAAACTCAAAATCTATCGCCAATATCCAAAGACCATGTCCCAGAGGTGAGAGAAATTCTCAAGCCCCCTTCCTCCATTAACTTTGACCATGAAATTCAGAAAATTAGAATCCATGTGCCCCTTTCAGAGATATTCAAGCACAAAGACTTCAAAAGGTCCCTCTCTAAGCGATTGCAGTCTGAGCCCTCATCTCATCCCTTCGACTCAATCAATTTGCAATATGAAAAGACAACAATCATCCTAGGTCCTATGATAGAAGACATGGATGATTCAACCCCTCCCTTCTATACCTCATTGAAAATACATGATAAAGTGATACACAATTTTCTGATGGATTATGGGGCGTCACATAATCTCATGCCCAAAAATGTCATGGAAGAGATGAGATTGGAAATTACAAAATCTTACCATGATTTTTATTCTTTTGACTCTAGAAGAGTGCAATGCCTGGGTGTGATCAAAGACCTAGTTGTCACCTTGTTTCAACTGCCTATGAAAAGTGTGCTCATGGAAATTTTAGTGGCCGATGTTCCTCCCAATTTTGGCATGCTGTTGTCGAGATCTTGGATAAAGAAACTTGGGGGAACCTTGCAAATGGATCTCACATATGCTACCATTCCAATATTCGGAAGAGAACATAGAAGACTGTATAGAGAAACTCAGTTGGCCTACATTATCAGTGATGAAGTAGACTCTACCATTCATCCTATATTTTCCCTTGATACTGTTTTAGGATCCAGCTTGTTGCATCTCACCGATGCCCCTGGGCCTCCTCTTGAGATGAAAACGTCCATTACTCTCTATGAAGATTCTCCTCCAATTACCTCTGTGTGGAAATTGTTCTTTGATGGAGCCTCTTATAGAGAAGGAGTTGGTGTTGGAGTGGTCTTTGTTTTCCCTGCTCAGGAAACCATATCTCTGTCATATAAGTTAGAATTTGAAACTACTAATAATGTGGTAGAATATAAAGATCTTATTTTGGGATTGAGAGTCACAAAGGACACAGGGATTAAAGATATATCAGTGTTTGGTGATGCTGAGTTGATTGTCTAACATGTTAGAAATGTGTATAAGGACAAACACCATTGGCTCAGAAGTTATATAAATGAAGTTTGGGACCTCATCGATAGTTTTTTCCTAGATTTCAACATTTCATTCATTTCGAGAGAGAAGAATACAGTGGATGATTATTTGTTGTTTCGTCAAGCAATTTCAAAGTCCCTATGCCACCCAAGTTCATGTATGATATAGAAGTAAAATATAGACCCTCAATACCTGACAATGTCAAGCATTAGAAGGTATTTGAGGATGATCTCGAGATCAATAGGTTCCTAGAAGTTGTTGATGAATTTTCTGCATTAGACATAGACCAAGATCCTGACTCTCAAAGCGACCCACATGCTGATGCATTTTTGAAGAAAATTGTTGATCATCATATTGTGCAGTTACCGAGAAATCACATTCCAAATGGACTATTCCCTTTAGAAAGGATATTTGACAGTAATGATGTGGCAGTGAAAGCTTAGAGGCTGATTGATGGTGTTGACATAGCCGAATGAAACATTGGAACAGAAGAGGATCCAAATTTCGTCAAGCTGTCAAGCAGCCTATCAAGGAAACAGAGGACCGAGTATGCTGATTTATTAAAAAAAATTGCTGATGTGTTTTATTGGACCTATAAATACCTCAAAACATATGACACTAGCGTTATTTAGCATAAGATCCCGCTGAAGGAGGAGGCACAACCATTTAGGTAGAAATTGAGACAAATTAACCCTATGTTGTTTCCTGTCATGGAGAGAGAGGTAAAGAAGTTGGTGGATGCCTAAATCAACGTGCCTTTGAGATATTCAAAATGGGTGTCCAAATTGGTCCCAATGATAAAAAAGAGTGGGGACATCAGACTGTGTGTCGATTTCAAGGACCTAAATAGGATCTCAAATAAAGACAATTACCCCTTGACGAAAATGGAACACATATTACAAAGGGTAATTGGCGCACCAAGGATATCCATGATTGATGTCTTTTTGGGATACAATCAGATCTCAGTCCTACATGAGGACAGAGAAAAGATAGCCTTCACCACTCCTTGGGGTACATTCATGTATGCCAAAATTCCCTTTGGATTGATGAACGTGGGGGCGAACTTTCAGAGAGTCATGGATATATCTTTCATTGGAGAGAGGGACAAGTTTGTGGTAATCTATCTGGATGAAATTACAGTCTTCTCCAGATCAAAGAGAGAGCACTGTGAGCATTTAAAAAGTGTTTTCCTGAAATGCAGGAATTTTGGTCTCTCCTTAAATCCCAAGAAATATTTGTTTGCCATGAAGGAGGGAAAATTACTGGGACACATTGTATCAACTGAGGGAGTCAGGATTGATCCTAGCAATATTGAATCAATCCAAGCCTTGTCACTCCCAATATCTAGGAAATAAGTCCAGTCTTTCTTGGGAAAAAATAATTTTCTAAGAAGGTTTGTTTCCAACTTTGTTGAGATGGTAAATCTTATAACAACCATGTTGAGGAAAGGAGACAAAGTCAGATGGACTGTCGAGTCTTGAAATTCCTTTGATTAGATAAAGAAGGCCTTGAATGAAACACATGTGCTTATCAGTCCCAATTACTCAAAGGATTTCCTCATTTTTTCATTTGCCTCATTTGACACTGTAGCGGCTTTTCTATTGTAGAAAAATGTTGAAGGGTTCGAGCAGCCCATTTCCTTTTTTAGTTGAGCATTGAGAGATGCTGAGGTGAAATATGACATCATGGAGAATCAAGCCTACACTTTGGTTAAATCTCTCAAATCTTTCAGATTCTATGTCCTTCAATCAAAAGTTATCACATATGTCCCTTCAACTGTCGTTAAGGAAATCCTCATTCAGACAGACTTAGATGGGAGGAGGAGCCGATGGATTGCCAAAATCCTTGAATTTGATATAGAGATCAAGTCCACCAAATTGATCAAAGGTCAAGGTTTATCCAAGCTACTGGTTGAATCTAATTGCAAATCTTTGGGGGTAAATTTAGTAAAAAATTACTGAGAAAGTTAGTAGGCTGAGCTGTCTGATACAAATGATCAGGTAGAACCCCCATTAGTAGGATGTCCTGGGTACAAGGATGTCATATATTTCCTGCAGGAGTTAAGGCCCCCTGGCGGAATGGGAAAGAGAAAGGAAAGAGCTTTAAAACTCAAAGTAGTCAAATATTGCTTTATTGACCATATTTTGTACTAGAAAGACCCTCTAGGAGTGCTTCTAAGATGTTTAGACCCACAAGCAGCTCATAAAATTATATTTGATTTCCATGACAACCTTTATGGGGGACATCACTTCTCCAAAACCACTACCTACAAAATCCTCAGGGCTGGGTACTACTGGCCTACTCTATTCACTGATGTCTGTGCAAAAATCAGGGCTTGTATTAAATGTCATAAATTCTCTGGAAAGCAACAGCTCAAGTCTCTTCCTTTGAAGCCTGTACTAGCTTCAGGTCCTTTTCAGCAGTGGGTATTAGATTTTATTGGAGATATTTACCCTCCTTCAAGTGGTAAACACAGATGGATTTTAACTGCAACAAATTATTTCACCAAGTGGATAGAGACTATCCTCACAAGGAATGATTCTCATAAGGTGATCATTAGTTTTCTAGAGGATATCATAGTAAGGTTTGGGTGCCCAACTAGAATTGTCATTGACAATGTTGCATCCTTCAAAGCTGAACCATTGATTAGGTTTTGTGAGAAATTCAGAATTTCGTTGATCCACTCTACCTCTTACTATCCACAAGGAAATGGATTAGCAGAGGCCTCTAACAAGAGACTTATAAATATTATTAAAATATTGTTGGAGGACAGCAAAAAAGCATGGGATTCAAAGCTCAAATTTGGTCTATGGGATGATAGAGTAACAAAAAAGAGGTCTCTGGGGCTTTCCCCTTTTCATATTGTATATGAGACATAAGCAATGTTTCCTTCTCAGCTTGCCCTTCCTGTAGAAAAATTCTTCCAATGTTGCCAAGAAGAGCTTGATGACATGATCAGGAGAATTCATCAGCTCGTAGAAGTCCAGTAGACTAGAGAGAAGATATTGGACAAAGCCCATGACCGCCAATAGAAGATCAAGAAATCCTTTGACAGAAAGGAAAGAAAAGAGGATTTCCAGCTGGGAGACCTAGTACTCAAATGGGATGCACCCAAACAAGACAAGGGAAAGCATGGAAAATTTGAATCCCTTTGGATCGTTCCCTTCAAGATTTCTAAAGCATTTCCAAACAACACTTATAGGTTGCAGAATTTGGAGGGAGATGAAGTTTTTGGTGGCCCAGTAAATGGGCACTTCCTAAAAATGTTTTTTGTTTAAAGCTGCAGTCGACATCCCACCATTGTAAATACCGTTCATGTTTTATGTTTATTTTGTTTTGTTTTAATAGAAGCCTCCACAACCCAACACTAAGGCACTGAAGCCGCGAAAGGAGTTATTAGAGCCTCGCATGGGAGGACTCTATCCCCCATGGAGCCTAATGTTAGCACATAAACTTGTCAAAGTCTTGTGAGTTGTGTTTTCTACCTAGGTCTGTGAATTTGTCCGTCTTTTGTAGACCCAATCGTAGGTTTTATCTCCTGGCTTGTAGTATTTCTTATGTTTTCATCCGCTCATTTGATCGACCTGTTTTCCTTATTGAATTGCCTAAAATCTATTGGTCCTAAGCCCTTTTTCTTTCCCCTAGAGGTGATCGCATTTCTCCTTATCCTTGTCGCAAATCCTTTTAGCTTCCCAAGTCTTCAGCCAATCATCCAATTAGTCATTTGCAAACCCTAGTCATAGCCACCAATCGAAACCCTTGAAGTAATTTGATGTGGAAACAAATCAAGTGAGCGGGAAAAGATTAGCTTTCAACGGCAGAGATCCTTTAAGTAGATCAGATCGATGACCATTAGGTGATCAAAATCATGCATTTGCACCAAGTTTAGCGTCGAATAGAGTTTCGGAATTGCAAGGCCGATCTGAGTCGTCGATCTTGGGAAGGACACATGGAACAAGACTAGCATTTCACTGAATCGTAGAAGGGAGTAGTCAATGGGACAAGTTATGAGAACTCATGAAATGCAAGGTCACAAAATGATATAGGTCGTCTGTTTCAGAAGCGAACGTGGTGCAGGATCCGAGCCAAAGAGAAAGTCTTACCGGAGGGGTCGAGGTGAGAATTTCCGATGATATGAGGTCCCAAAATTCTGATGTGATATCAGTCATCTGATCAAAGGGGACGCATGGTGCCCGATCTAAGGAATCACAATTTCATGATTCAGAGGTTTGAGCATGGAGAACCTCGTGAACTCACGAAACGTGAAATCGCAACTCGCCTGAAGGCTAGGCCAAGATCACAACCCATAGTCGTATGGAAGTCAGGGCCATAAAGAAAGTAGGTGTCTATCCAACAAAAGTAAGCTGAAGCATTCGAGGAGCCAATCATGGCCGTCAGATTCTAGGAAGATCCAACCGTTGATCCAAATGGATCGTTTCGTGGATTTGGGCATCGAAACATAGTGAATCGAGGGGAGTGAGAACTCTCGATATGAGAAGTCCCAAAATTCCATTTGTTTAAGATCAAGGTCAAAACTCGTGGTCACATAGGGAGATGAAAGGGGACTGTGTTGAGAATCAAAGCACTCGAGTCAGTCACAAAGAAGAACTGCATGGCCTCGAGCCACCAGAACTGACTCGAAGGAGTCATGAGCTCACCTAGAACGTTCATGGGTGTCAGGCTTCATCTTGATCCCAATGAAAGTAGTTAATGAAAACAGGGGAGGTGGTTGAAACCTCGTTTCATGGAAAACATGGGAAATCTAGCCATGGAGGGAATACTGTCAACCCAAGGTCCCCTTGTTAGCGAATTTTTCTGCAAAGCCCATACCGATCCAAGATCGTGTCTGACAGAAGAATACAAGTGAGGCCTGACAGAAGAAGAGGCAGATGCCAAGCCTTGCATGCATTGATCAGAGCACGTTTCTGTAGGGAGCGAGTTGCTTTGAGTATATATACTCATTTTTTATATTTTTTTATGGTCGATGGTTGAGCTAAGCTCCCGATTTGTAAATTTTTTATGAGGCCTCTGGTTCTCTGGTTATGTATTACCATTTGAGACTTCTTATTTAATGACAATCAACTTCCTTTTCATCTCTTTTGCTTCTGATACTGAAGAATCGGGCATAGATGATCCAATCGAGTTGTTGTGACTATATTGTAATGCATGTTTGATTGCAATATTGTTATGGTGTTTTAGTTTCCTGAAGTTTTGGATTTAAGAGGATCTTGCATTCGAAGATTTTCTTCCATATGCTGCTAGAAGACAAGATGTCCATAGAATACCTCCTCACTTTCCTCAATTTCTTCCCCCTACTCACCCTTACTACAACTTACTAATTGAATTTAGATCAAGACCTCACCTGCTTATGCATACCATTCCAATTTTTTGAGTTAAAGCAATATTGTCCCGAGTTTTCATCCATTAGACCCCCTTAAATCTATTAATTGTGACATAAAACTGATGGGTATTGGGCTTACCTCTACTGCAATCCAGAGGTAACTTCTGGTGCTAACATGTTCATATGATTTATAATTGGCATGGATTCGTTAGAAAAACACCACATTGTACTAGGATGTTGCAACAAGAAAATCACATGTCTTGATGAAGAAGGACATCAAGGCAAGATTCAGGGCATTCCAAGAGTTGTAGCTATTAGAAAAATTTCATCCAAGTAATTGAAAAAGAGTTTCAGGAAGGGATGTTAGATTTGCATCCAATATGGAAGAGGAATCCAAGGATAAAGTGACAAGCATTGAAGACCATCCAGTCTTGAGGGATTTTGAATATGTTTTTAGAGAAATTATAGGATTTCCACCAAAAATAAACATTGATTTCTCTATTTATTTGGTTCCTAGAGCTGCCCCAGTGTCCAAGACACCATACAAAATGGTTAAACCACAATTGAAGGAGTTGCAGATGCAAATTGAAGAATTATTAAAGAAGGGGTATATACACCCAAGTGTGTCACTTTGGTGAGCCTCAATTATTTTTGTAAAGATGAAAGATGGAACATTAAGGATATGCATTGATTTCAGACAACTAAATAAGGTCACAATTAAGAAAAAATATCCTTTTCCAAGAATTGATGATTTGTTTGATCAAATGAAAGGTGCAAGAATATTTTCAAAAATTGACTTGCTATCAAGCTATCATCAAGTGAGGATTAAGGAAGAAGACATCAACAAGAGAACATTCAGGACAAGATATGGGCATTATGAATTCACAATGGTTCCATTTAGAATATTGGATGCCCCATTAGTATTTATGTGCCTGAGAAATGGAGTGTTCTGGGACTACTTGGACATGTTTTTTATTGTATTCCTAAATGATATAATTGTCTATTCTAAATCAAAAGAGGAACATGAGCAACATTTAAGAATGGTATTGCAATTTTTAAGAGAGCATAAATTGTATGCTAAGTTAAGTAAGTGTATTTTTTATCAAAAGAAGATTCACTACTTAAGTAATATAATATCACCAGTGGGGATATAAGTTGATCCTAAGAAGATAGAAGCCATTAGAGGATGGCCAACACCAAAAAATGTGACATAGGTTAGATCATTCATGGTTCCTTTTTATTATTACTGAAGATTCATAAAAGTATTCTCAAAGATTGCAAGTCTAATAACCTTTTTGCAAAAGAATGGAGCAGAGTTTGAATGGACTTCCAAGTGTGAAGAAAGATTTCAGTAGTTGAAGGAAATATTGACAAGTGCGTCAATATTGAAGATTGCAAATCCAGATGAATATTTCATTGTGTGCATTGATGCATGCAAGGAATGGATCAATGGAGTTCTTAGTCAAAATGATCATGTGGTATGCTATGAATCCAAAAAATTAAAAGCGAATAAAAGGAATTATGCTACCCATGATCTAGATTTAGCAGCAATTATACATGCACTAAAAATGTGGAGGCATTTCCTCATGGGTAATAAATTTGAGCTAAGGAAAAACCATTGTGGTCTAAAGCATATGTTTGGAAAACCAACATTGAATGTCAGAAAAACTAGATGGTTGGAATTTCTAACTGAATGTGACTTCAAAATTAAGCATATAAAGAGCAAGGAAAGTCAAGTGGATGATGCACTCATCAAGAGAGCTCATGAAGTGCATATTAAAGTCATTAGCATGTATAGGACAGAAATGAAAGAAAAAATTGTTGCAACAACAAATTCAGATCATAATTATTTAAAAATAAAAGATATATTACAAAAACGTAACTTTCAATGGAAATTTAATTCTCATGAGATGAAAGAAGATGGAATTCTTATTTACAAAGGAAAGGTGTATGTGTCGAATTCCAGTGAGCTGAAAAATGTAGTTTTGAAGGAAATGCATAATGTGCCATATGTCGGGCACCTAGAATATCATAATACAATTATAGTTGTGAGAATCCAATAATTTTTACTAGGAATGAAAAAGGAAGTGACTAATTACATAGCCATATGTCTAGAATGTCAAAAGGTAAAGACAAAGCATAGACACCTAGCAGGTTTACTACAATCATTTTCCATTCCAGAATGGAAGTGGGAAGTTGTCACAGTGGATTTTATTACTAAGTTGTTGTTAGGGACCTAACCTCTCTAACCCCTCATGTAGGTAGAATAATGTATTTTCCATGTAATAAAGGCTGACATTAGTTTATAAGGCCTATTTAATAAATGTGAACAGGTCAATGTAAGAATACCTGATAGAAGCTTTTGCTTCTAGAAATATCCTCCACTAGAAGGTTCTTTAGAAGATAGAATTAGTATAAATAAGAGTAGGAGGCATGAACAGTCTTTGTCTTGAAAATTATTGTAATAGAGCATTTCTTTGTTAGAGGTTTCCCCCTTGAAGAGGAAATTGAACATCCTTTCCTATCAATAAAGGTATTATTTTGGTGCTATGGTTTCATATATTATGTTGCTCTATTGTTATTCTCTACAATATTTCTATTTTTCCATTATTATAATAAATATGGTACCTTAGAAGTGGTATCAGAGCACTTTCCTTGGCATGAATTGTGGGTTAAAGTTTTCCAGGGTAGAGACGTATTTTGGCATCTCAAAACTACAAAGATATGTCGTTCAGTGCATAATATATGGTCGGGGAAGCATACATATAGGAAATAAAAGAGGTACTTAAGAACACATTATTAGCCACCCTTGTAACCCTTGTTGGTATCACTTCCAGTGGTAGTGCCTCAGATAAAACCTATATACGGATTGGCCTAGGTATCCTGAAACCCTCCATAGATCAATCGATCGGTCACTTGACTGCTATAGTTCCACTGGGAGAAACACTTGAGAAGATACTCTCTAGTACCTGGGTAATTGGGTAGTACACCTAAGGGTATGTTCTAGGATCCTTAGTTGGTGTCCTGTGATCATTGGACAAGTACTACTATTCGACCCTGCATGTATATTAGAGAACTATAGCACAGGGAAAACCCTTGTATGTAGAAACCCTAAACACCCTAAATCTTGGGATGGAAACAGAGAGGAAGAGAAACATACAAGATATATTATCGTGCAACCTTGCCTTCTGCATTTGGGTTGGAAAATTCCTACACATTTCTTCCTCTTAAGAATTTGGCGATTTTTCCACTGGAGTATTATTCAAATCAAAGTATAACTCCGTGGGAGTAAAAAAAAAAGAGATTATAGTGGTCCCTTCAACACCCTTATTCGGGACCTATCCCATTGGATTCCTCTCCTCAACCTGATTACAGTAGTACCCTCTAGTTTTAAGCCTTTTTTTTCAGTGGACCCGACCCCCTTCCCAATGCCCTTATTTTCTACCTCTCCCATTGTATTCCCCTTTTCTCCCTAATCATTGTGGTAACTATGAATTATAATTCCTCCTTTTCTATGGTCCCACCCACCCATTTCCCGTTACAGGCACCACTCATATCCAAATGGCCACCACTCGCAACCAATACCTACAAGCTTCCATCACTCAAACCAAGGACTCCATCGAGCAAGTGACTTATGATCTTGCTTCCACCAATTTTCACATTGAAAAATTTGAGGCCCAAGTCTAGCAACAATTTGATGCCATGGATGCAAAATTCATGGGCGAATTTTCCACCCTTCAGTCTTTTGTCAACTAGTTGTTGAACTGCCCCTAGGGTCCCTCCTACTCAAAATAACCTTCCCACTTAGATGGTGTTGGTTCCTCCCTTTCTATGATATTTCAATCCAACTCCTTTCATCATGTCCCACGTATTCCTTGAGTTGAGTTTAATATATTTGATGGATCCGACCCCATGGGATGGGTCACTCAAATGGAGCATTATTTCTCTTTGCATGGCATTATCAATTACTTGGCCAAACTTCATTATGTTGTTCTCTATCTGGATCTTGAAAACTAGAAATGGTGGAAATTGTGTAAGAATGCATGCCAGGGGTATGTTGCATGGACCCAATTTGTTGCAGATATCTATGAATGTTTTTACATGGACAACCATTGTTTAGGTCATTTGACCAAGTTGAAATAGTCAGCCATAATGGAAGACTTTATAACTATATTTGAGAATTTATCCTTTAGAATGGAGGGCATGATAGATGTGTTTTTTTGGGAATGATTTATCAATGGCCTAAATGATGAAATACAAGCCCAGGTCATCATGGATCTCCCTTAAACTTGGTTGGAAGCTACTAAACGTTCCAAGGAATCAAAACAAGTTGTTTTTTCCTAGAAAACAAAAACCCTCTTTTCTTCCTCTCCCTCGACCCACCAATCATTCCCCCCCTGCTATTCCCCTCAAGGCCCATAAATTAACTCAGGATGAAATGGTTGAGTGCCAACTCAAGGTTATTTGCTATAATTTTGATGAAAATATTTTCCCAAACACAATTGTAAGAAAAAAAAAATTACCCGGTAAAATCATGAAGATGGATAACACTTTTGTGAGAATCGGGTCTCCAAAATTCCTAGTGGAATAATTTCGGTCGAAAAAATATCACTAGGAATTTTTTCGGCCGAAAATTTTTTCGTCCAAAAATTTGCATGTCAAATTAAACGACGCCCTAACGATGCTCTCGAAATTCGTGTACACTATTTTTCAGATGAATTTTTTTCCCGCGGTAAGCATATTTCGGTCGAAAGGTTAATTTTTAATGGATTTGGTTAAAAATTAGGTTTCGATCGAAAGAATATTTCGGCCAAAAACTTGAAAATGGGACTTTTTGCAGGAAAATGCAAATTCTCTCCAACTTACTTGATCTTTGGAGGTAGCAGACTCCTATAAATACTCAAAATTTAGTTTTGGAATTGATACCAACATTTTTAAAATCAAATCTACTTTCATTGGATATAATTTGTTTTCATTTTCATTGTTTTTATCTAATTTTATTTAATTTTATAAAAAAAATCATTGCATAATATTCTTAGGTGAGATTATGATTCAGTGAAATGAAAAATCCATATCTCTAAAAATACACTGTGGAAAATTATGGAAAATTTATATTCAGAATCCTTAAATTGTTCTCGTCAAAAGGGTATTTTTATATTTTACTTTTAAGTAAAAATTAAGATAGATACATGGTGGGGGAAAGCATGTGTTTAAAATCTGTAACTTTTTTAGATTGGTCAACTTCAAAAAACTTCTAGAAATTATAATATTAATCCGCTAGATTAAAAACTATAGTCATCACAAAATAGAGTCTATGTAAATTGTTGCAGTATATTTCATTTGTTAAAACTCTTCACAAGTTTTGTTTTTACAGTAAAGTAAAATTCTAAATAAAAATGATACTTTTATTTACTGAAAGTCGAAGACCCTCTTAAGAAAAAAAAATCTCATAAAACAAGCAAGAATTAATAGACTATAAAAACAAACAATGAACATTATGACTCATGTCAACAATCTATGCTTTTTGTTCTGTATTATTTCCACCTTTAATAGAACCCTATTATCAACAAGAATATTTCATCCTTTAAGTGATTCGGAAATGAATGAGGTATTAATATAATCTCACTTTGGAACAAGAGAAAACCTCATCATATTTTTTTTCTCTATCCTCTCTCTTCTCCTCATCTTGTTCTAGAAGTCCTTCTTTTATCTTTCAAAACTGGTTTTGGGTAGTTCCAACTAATTTTAGTTAATCTACTTAAGTAAATTTTAGTTAACTGGGGACAAATTATAAATAACTATTAATAAATAATGATAAGGTATGATCAATTTTAACCAATAAATCTGACCGTGAATTTTATCTTGAGTAATGACAAAGATAGATTTTTAAGTATTTATAGACATACCAAATCTTTGACAACATAGAAAGGCTTGTTTAAGATGATCAAAACAATCTGATTGGTTTTTGGAGTAAACATTTAAGTCATCAAGGTAGACTTAGATTATCTTACCAATAAGATCATCGAAATATATCTTCATAGCTCTTTGAAAAGCACATACATTAGTTAATAGAAAAGGAATTCGTTCATAAGAAAAGGTGTCACATTGAGTTTTGAAAGTGGTTTTATATTTTTCTTCCCTCTTAACTATAATTTGATTATAGCCAAAAAAATCTATTGAGAAAGTACATCATTTGTGATCCTACTACTTGCTACAAAATCACTTCCATGTTAGGAAGGGGAAAGTTATCTTTATCACTATCTCTATTAAGTGCATAGAAATCAACACATAAATGAATGTCATCATTCTTTTTCCATATCGGGACCATATTAGATGCCCACTCAGAATATCTAACTGGAAATATTATATGATCATTTATTAATTTTTCCACTTCTTTTATAATTGTAGCTTCAAGAGAATGGTTAATGGGTCTTTGTTTTTTCTAACATGTTTTTCTTCTTCCCTAATCAGAATAGAATGCTAGAAGACAATAGTATTTAAATACAAAGATCCTCATAATACCAGGAAAAAGCAGCTCTAAATTCACAGAACAAGTCCATGAATTTCTTCTTTTCATCTTCATAACATTGGGCTCCAATTTTTAAAACTTTTGGTTGTTCTTGAGTTTCAATGTTCATAGGAATGATATCTCTTATTTTCCACTTTGACTCCTCTTATTTTTTTATATTTTTTGTTGCTAACATCACTGTTTGAGAATGAAATTTTGAAAGGATTCATCGCTTTAGGAATTTTATTGTCTTTGAGTGAAATGATTTCCTTAGGCTTATAAAGCTAATTCTATAAGAAAGCATAAATGATTTCATCATCAGGGAAAACTTGCTATGATTCCACATTATTAGGAATATGAGTTCAATATAAGGATTAAAATGTGCAATCTCCCCTCTACTCTATGCCATTCAAGCTTCAGCACCAAGCTTTCAATTAGCACACTGTCGCTCCCAACAGGAATTAATGGGCATAAAAATTGCAAGAGGGGTCAAATATATAAACCATGCTCAATTTTTCGACGATACACTACCCTTGGGAGGAGTTATTACCATCATAGCTCACAAATTCAAGAAACAACTAGATCTTTACAAGGAAGCTTCAGGGAGCCAAATAAACTATAGGAAGAGCAAAATATTTGGGTGGAACTGCAAACCAAGGGAAATGGTGGAAATATCTAGAATCTTGGAGATGGAAGGGGAAACTCAATAGGAATAATTCAAATACTTAGGCGTCTCTATCTTCCAATGCAAGCCCAATTCTTCCCATTGGTCTCCTGTTGTGGAAAAAATAAAAAACTAGAATTCAAGCGTGGGGAGCCTCCTAGTTAAACTTGGCAAGGAAGTTAGTCCTCCTCAAGTCGGTTTTGGCCAGTATTCCAATATTTAAAAGCTATATCATGTTAGCTCCATTTGGATGCATAAGCCAAATCAAGTCACTTGTAAGAAGATTTCTCTGGAAAGGGGGTCAACACTGAACAAAATGAAAATAAATTGCCTTTAGTGAGTTGGGGGAAAGTAACAAAGCATTATACAAAAGGTGGTCTTCAGATAAGATATTTGAGAGCCCAAAATATGGCACTAGGGGCCAATCTTCTCTGGAACCTAGTCTCTGGCAAACTCACTCGAAGAAAGAGTGCTCTGTGGAAGAAATATTACTTAGGAACTAGAAGGAGGTGTCTCAACGCAGCCCCAAAAGTCTCAAAGGGATCGCCAATTTTCATAATTTGTCAAAAAACATCAGGGTTATTCAGTCCCCATCTAAGTTGGATACCAAGAAATGGAGAAAACATTCGGATTTGGGAGGACTCGATCCCCGGGCACCAACAACTTAAAGAATTTTCTCCACGACCAATAGTTTAACACGATTTGGGACATTTCAAAGTGGAATTTGAATGCAAACAATAGTTGGAAAGAATGAAAACTGCTGAGAAGTTCGAGCCACCTGCACATTGAAGAAAGTCGATTACTCATGCTCCTCCAGGGGAAATCGCCGATCGTTTCACATAATAAAGATAGAAGGGGATGGGGACAACATTCTGGCTCATACACAGTCTCATAGGGATAAAAATTCACCAAAGCAACTCTGAACACGCCCCCCAATCCGGCCCTTGGAAAGAAGTATGGAATTATAAATCCATTCTGAAAATTGATATGTTCATCTGAACACTAGCACACAACACCATTCTCACTGGAGATAATCTCAAAATAAATGGATGGGAAGGCCCCATGCTTTGTCCCCTGTGTGTCTCAAATGAGGAAACCGTGGCACACATATTGTTGAATTTCTCATTCTCCCAGGAGGTTTGGTAGCTGGCATTGGCTCCTTGGAAAACTCAAGTCACTCTCCCAGATGAGATACCCAACCTTCTTCTAAATTGGCAAGTGCTATGCCCCTTCTACGTCATGAAGAAAGACCAACTAAAAATTTGTTGGGGGTACCTTCCCATGTTTATTTGTTGGAAAATTTGGTTAGAACGCAATGCTCGAGTCTTCCAAGGAAAAGCTGTCAGAGAGGGAAAAAGCCAAAGCAATGTTGGGGGACTTTCTGTCATCCATCAAATTGCCAGCAAATAAATACAAGTTAACTCCCATCGAGGAAGAATGGTTGTCAAGCCTTATCCCAAGTGCTTTGAAAGTGTCAACTTCTCTGCAACCCTCTACTTACAAGTGGGAAATCAGGTTGGAACCATCAAACTTCACAAACTGGCACAAATACCTCCAAAGGCATAGTCTTTTCTTTGATTGAGATTCTAAAGGAAACCCCGATGAGGTTGGTGGAGGAGGGGTGATTATTGACCCCGAGGAAATAAGGGTGATTTCATAATCCTGGGGAATTAGTAAGGACAGAAACAATATAAATGAAGCTCTAGCTCTCTAGCAAGGTTTATCTCAAGCCCAACTCATGAACATCAAGGACCTCAATGTCTTTGGAGACTCTCATATCATCATTCAATCTCTCTCTTGTAAGAACCTAACCAAACATACGAGGCTCAGGAAAATCCTTTATAAAGTTAAACTCCTTATGTCCACCTTCCGTGCCATCCATCTATTCCACATTCTGCGAGAATTAAATGGCGAAGCAGATAAAGAAGATAACAAAGTAGTATTGCTAAGAAAAGGAGTTATGTTACTAGATGGTATCAAGGGATTAGATAAATTACCTTAATCCAATGAATGAGAGAGATTCCCTAAGTCCCAGTTGACACTACCCTATGAATACTGAATGTAATTGTGCTTGTGCTAGTTGTTTTCTGTTGTTTTCTTAATATATCTCATATCCATTCTTGTTAAAAAAAAAAAAGGATAAAAATGTGCAATCATATCTTTGAGGAAACAATTTCCTTGTAGGAGAGGCTACAAAAACAACTATATTATCATCTATTGAATTTAATTCCCTTTTGATGTGAGTGATGTTAAAATACAACAGATTTTGAATTAAATCCCAAACATCTTGGGTGTATGTTTTCAGCAAATTGTTAGTAATATTATATATTTTTATTACCAAATTGGAAACAAGTTCTCAATATCCAAAAATAGTAAGATGACCATAGCCTAGGTTATAAGCATTTTAAATTCCCAAGAACAAGGTTCAAACTCGGTCACATTATTGGTATAGGAAAATAAAAGTCTGTATGACAAATTATGAATTTTACCAACATGAGAGTATAATACAATTCTTAATCCATTTCATTCACTTTAACATGCACCATAAAATTTCATATGCCACAAAACATCTTCATAATCATAGGGATGTTCAATATAAGAATCATCTTCATCAGCAAAAATAGAATACACCCCCATATTTTTCTCAATATAATTTACATTGGGTTGAGGAACCTTTTGAATATACGGTGAGATTTTCCCTTCCCTTAAAACAATGATGTTCTTTCCATCTTGGGGAATGGATAGGTGTGAACCATTTAAAGATAAATAACCACTAGTTAGGGCTTTCTAGTCTCTACCCAAGATAATTGAGTAATTACTAACATGCATGCCAATTAGTTTGGTGAAGCAACAAATAGGATCTCTTTTGATCTCGAGATCAATGACCAAGATTCACTATGATAAATTTAAGAATTCATAAGGTTTTGGTCATTTGAAAGGTTGAGTAAATCAATGGCTAGGATGTTTTTGGGGGGTTTGTGAAATGGATGAGATTGAAAACCCAGATTCACCTGGGTTTTGTTGGAATTTTCTAAGTGTGAGGTTCAACCACAGAATTTGTTGATGACCGATGGTCAAATTGGTGAGTTTGGAAAAGTGTTGGAAATTTTCCAAGAGAAAATGTCGATGGTTGATGGTCGAATCGACAATTTGGGTGAAGAGTTGGTCATCCATAAGACATATTTGACTGATAATGGCCGATAATTGGGGTTTTTCAAATCCACCAAATTGTTTTCAATATTCGATGGTTTATGGATCAGTGGTCATGTGTTGTTTGATTCGGTGAAGTGGTTTAAATCAAGCAAGAGAAGTCATCGATGACCAACGCATCAATGGTTGGGCATTGGATGATTTGGTGAGGTGTTCAATTCTTCCAAGAGAAGTGGTTGATCATCGATGAAGGAAAATTGGATGATGATTTCATCATCCATTTGACATGCCACATCAGTATCCACATGTCATTCCACGATAGCAGTTGCAACGTTAGCCAAGAATCGGTTGATGGTCGATAGTCAAGAATTGATAGAATTTGATAGGAGTTTGTGAGTTAATTGGGATCCATGAGGGCCGATGACACATGGTTGAGTCAGATAGTTTGGAATTTTATTACAAATTGGTTGTCGGGAAAGAGGGTTGATGATCGATGATTGCGTCGACAGATCGAGAAAAGTGTCACGCACATACAAAGGAAAGTGTTGATCATTGATGGCCAATAGAGTCAAATCAATGGTTGTTGTTTCTCCTGATTTGAGATCAACAGTTCATATTTAAAGGGGTTTTCACATTAGTAAAATAGACATTTGTATGTGAATTTTTGTGTTTTTTGAAGGTCATTAACTTGTGGGGAATTTTTGAGGCCCTAAACGATTTTTTTATCCAATCAAAACCCATGAGAAAAGAGTATACAATGGTACACTATGTCTCTGCAACTAAAATAAAATTAACTCGGAGAGAGCTATCCAATAAGCTAAATAGTTTGTGAAATGGAGCTCGTATGAGAAATTTATATCCAAAACAGCGAGGGTAAAAGTTTGGCACCAGTTTTGCTTCTAGAGGGAATAACTCCATAATCAAAAGTTTGTTTGGGGCACAGGAGCAATCGATAGAAATATTATGACTCATAGAATATAGCGGTGAAGTCATATTTTGGCTATACGTACCTGAAAGTATACAAGAAGAGAAATAAGGCACTTGTAGTATGCAAGGACAAATTGGGTAAAATAACCTAAACTTCTACAAACCATAACTTCCAGCTCAGAGCTCGTATTTGAACAAGAAAATAGTCATTGGAAAGGCATTGAAGATTGGAATAGATATGTCAATCCAAAATTGTGATTGGTGCAATAAAATCTTTCATAAATTAATAATTGTGTTTTTGTAGCAGTAAAAAAGTGGAATTGGAAACATGCAAATGTTGTAAATTTTCACTCAGAACTCATATTGAGGCATGAGTATTGTTGGATAGGCAGTTTTGGAGGTAATTTTGGAGAAAAACCTAAGTATGAAGAAATCGCGCAGAAGATTAAAAAGGGCGAAGAAGGATGGATGGAACACTAGATGGAGACAACGCACATATAGAAGGATAAAGAAAGCGAGCAAGAGAAGGAAGCGCAAAGGATGAAAGTGTGAATTTTCATAAATAGAAGAACAACATAAAATATGTATAAAAAACGACAAGTAGAAGAAAGCAAACGAATAGTTAACTGAAGTTGGCCATGCCATGAATTGTAATAGACTATTTTGGGATAATAGGGATTTAAGCCCTAGGTTATGGGTATAGATATGTAACAGGAATGGGAGATTAGTGTGCATAGAAGAGAATCAATGTTATGAAAATATCATGAATGTAATAGATGGATATTAAGGAAGAAGATGAATAAAGAAAAAATTTAGAGAGGATATTGTGTCTTGTGTTCTTTACTCGTCTATGTGCATTCATGGATGATGCAATACTTCACAGAATGGATTTATTCTCTGGATTGATTATGTTGTAATGTTCATGTATGAATGTTATAATATAGGTAATAATAAAGAACATACATAATCTAGAATAAGAAACAATAATTCATGCATCCACCTCCCTTTCCCTTACTGTTGCAAAAACATGGTTCTTGTAGCCCCAATACATACCTCGAGTGAGACTTCATTTGTGAAAGAAGGTGATGTTGAAAGGGTCAGTTTCTTGAGGGTTTTTTGGTCATATTTAAGTAGAACCTTGGGTCTTACAACCTGTGCATAGACTAGAAACCATCCAACAAATGGTTCTGTTGCCAGGACTGGGAAATTGTGACTAAGGGAATGTTTTGGAGGCTGACTAAGAAAGAGATTGCATACTGGCTAGAACAAAAAGAAAGGGAGTTTGCACAACAAGAGAACATGAACCCTTAGATGAGTGACAAGAAATGGATGCAAAAGTATGTGTTCATGGATCTACATGAAATTTTATTTGGCGAATTTCCAGAAATTATGATTGAGTGGCTAGAGAGGTTGGTAGAGAAGACGGGAAGGTTTAGTGTTGCAACACCGAATAATTGGACTCTGGAATTCGTAAGGAACTTGAATTTGGTAAGTAACCCAACTACTCGAGAAATTGATTTTTGGTTGGATAGTGCACTAAGGGGTTATGTTACATAATATGTCGTAGACTACATTCAATCATACAGTGTTGTAAAAATATTTTTTTTCAAAGGCCCGCATGGAAGGTTCTTGAAATCATTGAATACATGGATCAAATTTTTGTTATGTGAAAATATTTTGATGATAATGAAGTCCAATAGCTAAATGTGCTTTTTTCACATAGGGGAGTTGGAGGATGACATAAGGATCTCGTGAGAAAAGGAAGGTAGGAACTGAGGATGCAAGAAGGCAGTACACTAGAAGAAGATTATGAGTTTGGAGAGTTGCACGGAGGAAGGAGGTATAAAAGGAAAAATACTGGGACTCGAAGAGAATATATTCATAGTGAGCGAGAAGTACAAGAACCTTGCACACAATTCTGAATCGTATAGGTGCCTTACATAGGAGGAAGAGAACAGGGGTTTCAATCTATTCCAGTAATAGAAGAGCAGATAATTCCTACTCAGACAAGATCCAACGTTGAATCCACAACCCCGTGTGTGTCACCAAAATAAGAGATAACCTTTGAATATTTTTTGAAATCCATCGTAGTTAGCCAAGAAGGACATAATAGTAATAATAAAATAGTTGGAGGTGCACAAGAGTGAAAATCAGAGTTTACCAACATCACCAAGACCAGGGAATACACAAACCAACATGGCAGGAGTAGATAATACTCTTAGACTTCCTAAATTCAAGGGAGTAGGGTCAGAGGATCCATAACAACACTTGATTTTCTGCAAGACAATTTGGGCCGCTAAAAACATACAAGACGAAGCAGTGAATATTGTGCAGTTAACAAAAATGTTTAGAGGTCGCACACTAGTATGGTATATGAAGCTATAGGGTATTATGCCTACCAGATAGGATAGGACTTTGGCAGAAATAAAGAAATCACTACTAAAGGAGTTCAAAAAACTGAAGTCAGAATAGTAGTATATCATTGAAATAAAAGAGATCAAACATGTACAAGCAAAGTCAAAATGGGTTTACGATTAGATATTTAAGGATGTAATGGGGAGACTAACTTTCCAAATTTCAGATCATCAACATCAAGAGTGGTTCATTGCAGGATTACTACCCCACGTTCATAGACCACTAATTCAATAGAAGGTTGTGTTGCATCTCGAGGCTCTGGAAATCGTGATGAAACTAGAGTCATCATCGATAAGAGACACGGGGTGAATGGCACAATTTCGGACGCAGTTGGCCACATTAACAATTTAGTTGGACGAGCTTACCAAGGAAAGGAAAAAATGAGAAAAAAATTGGTGTACAAAGTATAGGATGGAAGGCCATCACAAGGATGAATTCCTAACATTCGTGTAGTACTTAGTAGTGGGAGAAATGGATTCCCTACCCAAAGGAGGATTCTGTGAGATCTTCAAGAAATGGGGTCATCATCCCACTCAATTTCCTTTACTCCAAAAATATCAGAGTACTCCAAAGAACTTATTTTTCAATTTTTTCAATTCGGTAGGGCATGAAGAGAAGGTTTGTCGCACGTTCGACCTACTAAGAGAGAGCAGATCGGATATGTATAGGATCCAAGAAGAGAATACTGGCACATATGGGAATGGTGCGGAGTATAACACTCAGGAAAATTTGGTAGAGTCCCAGGTAGAGGGAATTTTGGTAGAGGAGGACGAGGACCGATTATCTATTATAGTTGTAATCAACCTGGACACTTGGCCCAATATTTCTAGAACCCATGTACCACATGCACATAATGTAGAGAACTAGATCATGAAACAAAATATTGTCCCCAACTAATTAAAAAATGGCAGGCTAGAGGAAACCCAAACTCGAATCAGCATCAAAATCAGAGTGTGCATATGATCTCAATTGAAATATGCAATGAAGGATCAATAGTGGTCATTGTTACGCATAGAGGTGCTCAAAAAGGGACTAAACAAGGGAAGTAGCCTGAGTAGTGGGTGAGGAAGTAAGTACAAACTATACCACACTTTGATACTTGGACTTCCTGAGGAAGCATCCACATTAGCACTACCTCGGATAGAATATCAAGCAGTATCGGAGAATTCAGTGGTGTGGGTAAGTACACTAACGTAATTCTTAAAGAG
Source organism: Picea engelmannii (assembly GCA_009831015.1). Lineage (NCBI taxonomy): Eukaryota > Viridiplantae > Streptophyta > Pinopsida > Pinales > Pinaceae > Picea > Picea engelmannii. The sequence goes on from ML780765.1 coordinate 312,338, forward strand.
TTGTTTGAAACTAATGAAATATAGAACTATTATAGGTACTTTATATGACATGATTGATCAATGCACAAAAGGACGAGAAACCCCTGTTACGCAAAGAATGATAAACCAGATATTGCATAGGAATTTAACCAACATAGAATTTAGGTTCAATGCACAGATTGGGGAGTATGATGTGGATAATGTTATTATAGAGTTAGGATTAGATGTGAATGTACTACCTAAGTAGACGTGGGAGATGATGGGAGAACCCGAACTAATATGGTCCCCTATTCAGTTAAGACTCGTGAATCAGCACAAGATAGTCCCAATTGGGTGACTAATAGGAGTACCTGTGAACATAGATGGAGTGTGTAGCATGGGAGAATTTAAAATTATTGAGATAGTAGATGATAGTCAACCATATCTATCCTTAATGGGATTATAATGGGCAATCAATAAAGGAAATTATTAACTTGAAAAGGAGGGAGATGATCTTTTAGGTTCGGGATCTAAAAGTGATTGCACCTTTGGACCCATCAGAAGGGAAGAGATACACAAAGTCAACCAGAGGAAACGATATGGAAAACTTGTATAATCTGACTGTGTGGATGGAGGATTATGTCGACCTGACAATGAATGGCATGCTAAGTTGGAGAAGTATCAGTTCATGCGCATCAGATTTAGAAGCTGGTCTAGAGAATTGGCAGTAGAGGATGCATGAAGTGTCAACTAGACGATGTGCATGTATACATTGATTCTTGCGCTTGATTGGCATAGAGCTATGTAACCCACCTAGGTACGATGGACTAACTAAGATTGGTATGTTTATACAAGAATTTGAGTTATAGGTACCTGAAAAATAGAGGATTTTGGCACTGGATGTCATATTAAAGGTGACTCTAGCCATATGGTGGGTTGCACACATAAAGAGAATAAAGGATTGGGTACAGTGAAGTAGACTCATGCAGATACATGTTGGGTTTGAAGCAGAAGAAAGTGCACAAAAATACATAGGAGAGAGCGACCCAGTAGGCCACATGGAAATATGTAGAGATTTATGGCATTCGATATCAGAAATAGAGTGGACACACTGATTCATACACACGTTGGACATGATTATGAATAATTGGTATAAATAATTAGATATGCGCAAGGATAAAACAACATGAGAAGGATTGGTACAGAGATTCAAATTCACATTCACATTTGAACATGAATCTCCTACCATAGAGACAACACTACAGGCCATTCGAACAAAGATCTTCTCGGTGATAGAAATGGTGGAAGCGATACCTGTATGTAGTGCACACAAAGAGGAGATGATGATCCATAAGCTATTGGAATGTTATAATTTCATGGAGGAGGAATACGATGAAGAGGATCCCAAGAATGTACAGGTACCATAGATAGAAATAACACACACAATTGAAGGGCTAGGGCTTGCCTCCACCATGTACACACATCCTATAAATGAAAAGAATATCAACATTGGGACTACAGAGAATCCTAAGTTTGCAAAGATAAGAGACTATTGGAATGACCAGACAATTGAGAAGGTGGTAGACTTATTACGGGAATATCAGGGTTTATTTACAACTACATTCTCAAATATGAAAGGGATAGAAAGCGACTTAGGCAAGATGAAGATTCCACTAATACCTAGAGCTAAGCCAATACGCCATAGGCCTTATTGGTTGGACCCAAGGTATAAGGAGAAGGTTAAGGATGAAATAGACAAAATGCCCACCGTAGGAATCATTGAACTAGTCCACGAATCTGAATGGAATATCCAAATGGGGGTACAATACAAGAAGACTGGAGGGATTAGGATCTGCATAGAGCTAAGGAAGTTAGATGACTCATGCTTACATGAACCATTCCCAACACCATTCATGAATGAAGTACTGGAGAACGTAGGAGGTAAATAAACATATTCATTCACCGATGGATTCTCTAAGTTCCATTAGATAAAAAGTGTGCAGGAGGACAGACATAAAACCACATTTGCAATAGAGTGGGGAAGTTATTAGTACATGGTGATGCCCTTTGGATTGAAGAATGCCCCGTGCAGTGTTTTCTAGAGTAGTAGTGGTCGCATTCATGGATTTCATCCATAAATTCTTGGAAGTGTACTTATATGATTGGATGGTAGTCAATCTACTACAGGATAATATAGAGGTTCTTCGAATCATGTTAGATCAATGCAGATAGTGTCATATTTCGTTAAACTTGAATAAATGTATCTTTTTGGACCATTTAGAATTCTACTAAGACATGTAGTATGCAAAAAAGGATTGTTCATTGACCCAACCAAGATCACAGTAATTCTAGAGTTGGAACCTCTGGCATCGGTCAGACAGTTGAGGTAAAATTTGGGTAATACCAGCTATTACAGGAAGTTTTTCAAAGGGTATGAACATATTACATCACCCATAGAGAATTTATTGAAGAAAGAATTCAAGTTCCAATGGAATGAGGATTGTCAAAAGGGGCTAGACACACTGAAACAAACACTAGTGTTACAGATTATTTTGGTCACTCTGGTGATGTCTCTACAAGTGATGTATTCAGGCTCCCACAAGGACTTTTTGCCTGAAAAAAGTGACTATTGTCTTCTTCCAAAAAGCATATTTTTAAGATGATTTCGCAGGCTGCCTATGTTATAGGGCGAGAAAATCCTTCATTCTCGCAGGCAACCCAAACTTAGGGTGTGAATTGCTCACAGTCTTCTCTATAGGTAGGGTGTGAACCTGTTTCAAAGCTTGGAAAAGAGAAGAGGTCACGAAGGTTCTAGAAGGGAATCTTCTAGAAAATGAGTTGGCATTCACATGGTTGGCATCCTATTGACTTCTTAGATTTAGTGGGATCATCCTCATCCATTTAACCATCTCTCCTTCTCCTATATATTGAAAGGTTTCTCATGGAAAAGGTTAAGCAATATTGAATGAAGAATTGGTGAAAGAATTGTGTGAAGAACTTTCTTTGGACAGAAGCTTGAAGGCTCTATTTGGTCTATCAAGTTGTATTGGATCTTCTTCATGCAAATGTAGAGAAAGTGTGTGTGTTGGAACCAAGGGTCACTTAAAGGAAGCTTGTGACATCAAGGCGATCTGGTTGTATCTTTTACTTTCATTTAATATAATATAGCGACATGTCCCTTTCCCATAAAATTTCTCTTATTTTATTGCATAATTCCTTGATCATATGCATAGGTTGACATTGAATATACTATGCCATCTTTGTTTTGGTTGGTTTGTGTTGTCTTGGATCTGATTTCATAAGAACACCGTAGCGAAGTAGGAACAACAGAGACCTAAGGAAGTGATATAAAGGTATGTCACTCATTCCTTCTTAGTATTAGATTCAATGATTGCAACTTAGAGAAAGAGTCGTGTCCTGTCCTGTTTTGTTCTAGATGCAGGTGGATCTAGGGAGATCTGTTAGTGTTCGCACCTACCGATTTATCTGATAACAACTAGTCACTCCACCCATTTTAGTATTTCTAGATTGGAACAAGGATTTCCCTGTACATGTAGATGCATCATCCATAGCATTGGGCACAATACTATCACAACTAGGAGACGAAGAAATCACTCATTTGATTGAGTTTTCTAGTAGGAAGCTATATATATGAAAATAATTATACCACTACTGACTATGTGCTTCATAAATTCAGACGTTACTTAGTAGGGTCTCACTTCAATATGTATATAGACCATTATGAATTAAAGTAATTAGTCAATCAACATTTCTTAGAAGGAAGAATATGTAGATGGATGTTACTATTTCAGGAATATGACTTTGAGGTCTTAGTAAAACCTGGGAAGCTTAATGTAGGACCAACTCATCTCTCAAGTATCTTGACAAGAAAGGATGCATGAAATTTAGATGATAATTTCTCGGATGCACTGTTATTTGCAGTAAGGATGGTGGATGATTACTTCATGTACATTGTGGAGTTTCTAAATATAGGAGTGGCTCCCTTCGACATGACAGTTGCGCAGAAGAAACAATTGGTAGTGAAAGCAATAGAATATCAATTGATTGCATGAAACTTGTATAAGTTAGGGGAATATCAAATCTTGAGGAATTGTGTAGTGGAACAAGAAAGGTCGATTATACTGGAGGAATCACACGATGGGATTTCTAGAGGACATTATGTAGGAAAAGAAATGGCACAAAATATTTTATGCGCGGGGCTTTGGTGGCCTACATTGCACAAAGATGCAAAGGAGTATTTTCAGTCCTACGACATATGTCAAAGAGTGGGTAAACCATCTCGATGCGATGAAGTGCCACTAAATACACAAGTTACGTTGCAAGCATTTGATAAGTGGAAAATTGACATTGTAGGTATGATCAACCCACAATCTAGGAGATCAAGAGCATGATATATCATTACTATGACATTGTACTTAACTAGGTGGGAGGAAGCAACACCAGTTATTGATTACACTGTAGATACTGCTATGTGGTTTCTATTCGATAATGTTGTCACCAGTTTTGGATGTTCATGCATCTTACTTAGTGATAAAGGTACACACTTTCTAAATAGAACCATTTCCGCATTAACTGAGGAATTTCATATTCATCATCAGAAAGGAACACCATATCACCCTAAGTCTAATGGCATAATGGAATATTTTAATATGATTTTAGAGAATGCTTTGACAAAAGTATGCAATGTTGGAAGAGATGATTGGAACTTGTGCATCCTTGCGATACTATGGGCATACATAACTACAAGTAAGAGGCTAACATGGAAGAAACTGTTCTAGCTGGTCTATGGAAAGTAAGGAATGATGCCAATGGATTTCATTCTACCTAGAATGTGCATTTCAACAATCACTGAGCTCTCTGATGCAGGTTACATAGAGGAGAGATTGGTGCAGTTAGTTCAACTTGAGGAGGAATGTTTTATTGCAAGATTTCATTAGCAGTTATATAAATCCAGAGAGAAATCTTGGCATGATCGACACATTAAGTCCAAGAAATTTCAAGTTGGCGATTTGGTATTAATCTATGACAGTAAGTATCTGCAACACCCAAGGAAGTTTCACATGCATTGGTTAGGTCCATATGTGATCCAACAAATAACTCAGATAGGTGTTGCACACTTGGAAACCTTGGATGGACAAATTTGGGATGGAATAGAAAATGGAATTCATTTGAAACTCCATAGAGACAACCAATGATATGTGCAGTAACCTATGCTACGAAAAATACTTGTATTATAGTAAGTGTACCATAGTAGAAAGAAAAACAAGAAAAAACAAATAAAAAGTAGACAAAGGAAAGGAAAGAAATAAAAGGCAAGGATGATTTTAGGGGATAAATTTCACTCATGGGCTAATTTTCCAAGATTTTTCCCAAAAAAAGATTCATTATTCTAAAAATGATCAGCCCAAATTCTATAGGATAAAATTATTTTACCTTAAAAATCGCCAATATTGTATACAAACTATATAAAATCCCTATAAATTTGAATATTTTTACAAAAATATCACCAAATAGTTATAGTTGGCATATGAAGGATTAGTAAGATTCGCTAAGGTTTCTACATTTTAAAATAATTTCCCATCCTTAAAATCATCCTTGATAAAAGGGTAGTGATAGGAAAGGGAAAAAGTGTGTGTGAAATCCCAAGTTATCATAACTTACATAGTTGAGATGATAATCTCACGTGAGGATAACACTACGCCAAGTTCAAAGACAAGATACAGAGAGACCCGACTGCACAATATACATATAGAAGGACAAAGAACCATTGTGCAGGTTGGCAGGAAAATACCGTTAAACACAGTCAGGCACAAAAAATACAATTGGAAGGTCAACGTAACACACCATAAAAGCATTGTATGAGCATTAAATTGGAAAATTTGTCATAAATCTCAAACATATCAACAATCCGAGAGGAGGATCATAAGGCAGATTTGGAAATTAAGTAGCCTTTAGTTACCCAATTACCAACTTCAACGTCAAATTGGACAAGGTAGTTAAGGAACTATATGACATGTATACTTGGCACAAACACACAAAATGCCGAGAGGGAAGGAAACTCTAAATAATTTTTGCATGCAAGGAATAAAGAACAGAGCCAAGCTACCTAAGCTAAGTTATAGTGACATGTACAAACACAAAGATTTTGTTCACAAACCCAACATATAGAGAGAATGGCACCACCAAGAATGGGAAGATTGTCTTGTGTAGCAAGGAAAACATCAAAGAAACTAGTAGATGTGGAGTTAGAAGAGGTGGTCGTACCTTCAGCCCTGGCACCACCTGATATTTTTTACAGAGATTATTTTCCTCTAAGGATGGATGGTGTTCCCCTAGTTACACTACCAGTGAATTCCAAATATCCATTATCCATAGAACTAGTCCCGAAAGGCGTCAGAAAATATGAGGACATGCTCGGCAAGGTGGCCAAATTGAGATTTATGGACCATGAAATCACTGACATGCAGAAGTTGCCTGAGTTGGATAGGGATCAATATTTATGCACAAATACCAACCCCACTACAAGAAAAAATTAGGTGGAAGCACATGAATGGGTGTTGGGCTTGGAGAAATTTGCATCCATGGGGGAACGCTTTGGCCAGATCCCCTAGTTTCAATTGATACAATTCTAATTATGTGCATCATAGGGTTAAAAAAGGTAGGATAAGACTCATCATTACTATTCCTCAAAATGGGAGAGTGAGACCTCTCTGGGACCTTAAAATACAAGTATGACACATTCATAGGAAACTTTGGTTTGGATGTGAAGATCATCAGTGACCAATATGTCAAGTTCATAATGTAGGTTTTTTCCTAGAAACTATTGCGTAAATGTCAAAAGGATGAGGTACCAATTACAATCATATTTGTAGTAGAGAGATGCAAGGAAGGGGTGCATATGAACTGGCAAATTTTCTCATTAATAAATTTTTGCAAGACTGCACAGACGCCCAGGAAAAAGGTGTGAAATTTCACTATGTGTGGCTACTTATTCTTATTGAATTGGTCGGCTGGAAGGAGCCCACATTTTACTAGTGCATGCATGTTTTAGGTCTCATCCCATTGGATGCTAGATATGCCAACTTGTGGCACTCCACCATCAGGAGATAGATAGTAGATATTATAGTGCATATTCCATAGGAAGCGGTTATTTCCTATTGGGACATCCCGTGCTTTAGATTCGAAATGCACCACTTGTATGTGAAAGCCAAAAATGATCCTGCATGACAGGAGTTACCAACCAATTACTAGTTGACAGTGTAAGAGGTGCACTCCATAATCATTGACCGGGAGGACGAATAGAAGAATTCAACTAACAATCTAGGTTCCTCCCAGGAGGAAAAAATCCAAAGGAAAAGAGAGGAAGAAGAAGAAGATCGATCAAATGGCACATAGAAGCACCCTGGCCAATCAAAATTCCCCGAAGTGGGCCTCAATAGAAAATATCAGGAGCCATAACAGACAAGAGTGGCACTAGAAAAGACAGAAGGAGCATATAAGAAAGATAAATCATAGCTCCATGCCCTTTTTTTATTCTAATCAATGATGATATGGATCACATTGGGTATCTGATCCACGATTCCACCAAAGAACTTTGGGAGGAAGTTGTAACAAAGCACGAGGACCAACAAAAGAAGGTCCAGTATCAGTTGGGACTCCTTCAGTAGCTATTAGAAATTGTGTGTGTTGTAAAAGACCCCAAGATAGGGGATGACCCATCCACAACACCGATGACAGTCGAGGCCAATGTGAAGACATCCCTAATATATCCCTCAGTGGAGCATCAAACTATACAACTTGAGTCATTTTTTATGGATTTTCCAGTGGGGGAGTTGCAGGAATAGATCACTGCATTGGACCACCTTAGTATCGTCATCTCTAGAATACCCATCCACAAGGTACAAGAAATCCAAGAATATTTAGTGTAGGAAAGGCATAGAGGTGATGTTGCACACCGATATTTGGCTAGAATGAGGGACGAAAGCACCCAAGTGTAAACATAGTATTATATGGCCCTGCAACAAAAGAAGGAGCTTGAAGGTAGAATAGAGGAAATTTTGCAGACAAAAGAGGGCACAGAGGAGAGGGAAACAAAATCCCAAAAGGAGAAGGACAATGCATAAGCTATGGTACAAAATATGCAGGATGATGTCCAAAAATTATATAAACAAGTACTCGAAGTTCCCCTGGTCATAGAGGCCACTATGGAGGAATAGTTGTTGAAAATTGGTGAAGTCATTAAGTGATTCAGAGAGTATATCCAAGATATGAAATTGCAGATCACGCCAAAAATGCCCCCTAAGGTGCACAGGGGTAGACTGAAGATGAAAATGATATCAATTTTTAGTATTAATAAGTTTGAAGGTGAATGCACAAGAATTTATGAATAAAGAGAGAAAGTGTGGGAAGATCTCATGGGTGAACATGAGATCAAGGTCATAGAGGACAAACTGCGAGAATTGCAAGAACAGGCCAAAAAGGAATGAGAGAAGGAGACAAGTTTTCCACTAGTTGATCTAATGGTTTCCATTTTGGCACAACAACAAACATATGTTGAATTAGAGAGACTTAGGGACCAATAGAAGATCCTCCAGCAGAGACTTGGACCCAGGAATGAAGAATAGGTCAAGATTATTGGATACTTGGCCACTATCCAAGGGAAGTTCAACCAGGGCACGATTGAAACAAATAACAAACCACAATACTTGACCATGAAGGACATCGAGGAGATAACAACAACAGAGGCCACCATTGTCATAGAGGTTGCAACGGCTAAGGTTGTTGCACAACAGTTCATTGTAGAGTATAATAACATGCAACAGGCCTGAGTGGCTTAGGATGAACCACAGGTGAGTGTTGGGGGCCTGTTGGACAAGTAGTTTGGGAGGTAATTTTGGATAAAAACCTAAGTATGAAGAAATCACGCAGAAGGAAGAAATCACATAGAAGGAATAAAGTGTGCAGAGGATAAAAATGGCATAGAAGGAAAAATAGCTCACATGATGGAGACAACACACAGAAAGAAGGATAAAGAAAGCGAGCGAGAGAAGAAAGCGCAAAGGATGACAATGTGACTCTATAGAAATAGAAAAACATCAGATAAGTTATATAAATAACAACAAGTAGAAGAAATCAAACAACCAGTTAAATGAAGTTGGTCATGCCATGGATTTTAGTAGACTATTTTGGGATAATAGGGATTTAAGACCTAGGTTTTGGGTATAAATATGTAACAAGAATGGGATATTAGTGTGCATAGAAGCGAATCAATGTTATTAAAAGATCATGAATGTAATATACAGTTAGTAAGGAATAATATGAATAAAGAAATAATTTAGAGAAGATATTGTATCTTGTGTTCTTTACTTGTCTATGTGTGTTTATGAATGATGTGATACTAACTTTTTTTGAATTGATGCAATGTGTACTTCATAATTGATGAAGAAATAACATGTATTCTAATGATGAAATTTTTATTTTATGTATGTTCTAATAACAATTATTCCATGCACATTTATTACAAAATTATAGGTACATAAAGAAACTTTAGCTTTTATATGAGGGCTGGAGTTATGGAAAATGGTCATGGATCTTACAGTAGTGAGGAAGAGATTAAAGGTTTTCATGTCAACATGGGGAATGTTGAGACGGAGTCAAAATGAAGAAGAGATAGGCAAGAGTCTGTCACTATGAGAATCCTGCATAGGGAAGTGAAGATATATATACCTGATAATGAAAGGATTATGAAGGCTCAAGAGGAGATACTTCAGATCTTAAACATGTTTCATAAACAAGACAACAAGGAATCTAGAACAAAGCAAGTAGCTATTGATAGAAAAGTGTCAGCATCTATATACTATAGAAAAAGGGATGATCATGGAGATGATAGGAAATCAAGGAGCATGAGAAGGCACCATCATTCTCCAAACTAATCCACTAGAAGGACTCATGCAAGATTAAGACCAAGGAGTATCCCAAGTGTGTCTCCTATTTGGAGGAAAAGGAGAATCCCTAAGGTATAAATCTTGCAAGGAGAAATCAAGAAAATCAAGCCACCTACTTTCAATGGTGAGCATTGTTAAGGAGAAGAGGTCGAGGCCTGGCTGTTGGAAATGAATAAATATTTCCAGTTGCATGATTACCTCTCCCGGGTAGAAGGTATAATTTTCACCTACCACTTGCAAGGAAAGAAAACCATGTGGTGGGATCAACTTAAGCAAGCCAAGAACCTAGATAAGAAGAGGATATCACGGAGGTAGTTAAAAGGACATTTCCAATAGAAATATTTGTTTGAACATTATTATGAAAGGAAGATGAAAGAGTTCTTTGAACTTAAGTTGGGAACCATGATGAAGGAGAAATATGAGAATAGGTTCTTTGATTTGTTGAAGTATGTTGACTTCATCAAGGATGAGAAAGTAAAAAACCATTTTTTTCTAAGTGGGTTACCCTCCTACGGTGACAAGATTCAACACGACAACCCCAAAACCTTGGAAGAAACCATAAGGAAAGAAATGCATCTTTATGAGCAAAGAAAAGGAAGGATAGTTTTCAAAAAATCTTGGAATGAAAAGATGAAAGGGAAAAGGGATCAAAGGAAGAAAGGTTTTAATCCACCCTTTTTAAGAAATAATTCCCAAGAAAATCATCAAGTTCAATCAGCCCAAAATGAACACAAGAATGTAGATTCATTTGGAAAAAGAACAAGGAAACAACCAATACAATGTTTGGGATTTGATGGAATTCATTTATATAGGGATTTCCCTCACAAAGGAGAAAGAATGAGGACTTTCCACAACATTCAATAGGTTGAAATAGTGGAGGAAATGGGAGAAATCCCACCAAGGATCTATGCACCCTTGGACAACAAGAAATATGAATATAGATCCCCCATGATTGAAGTGGAAGGTAAGATTAACAACCATCACGTAGAAATAGTTACATAAATGCTAACATTGTTGAAATATTTCACTTGCAAAGAAGTAAGCATAAGAAATATCGGTTAGTTCAGTTAGCCACGGGGGTTAAGAGGAAAATCAATGATTTGGTTAAAGATTGTTTGATAGACATGAATGGACTAAGAAAAAAGGTAGATGTAAACATTGTACTGTGGGGTTCATATGATTTTATAAATGGCATGGATTGGTTAGAAAAACACCACGTTGTCCTAGGATGTTACAACAAGAAAATCACATGTCTTGATGAAGAAGGGCATCAAGGCAAGATTCAGGGCATTCCAAGAGTTGTAGCTATTGGAAACTTTTCAGCCAAGCAATTGAAAAAGAGTTCAAGGAAAGGATGTTATATTTGCATCCCATATGGAAGAGGCATCCAAGGATAAAGTGACAATCATTGAATACCATCCGGTCTTGAGGGATTTTGAATATGTTTTTAGAGAAATTCTAGGATTTCCACCAAAAATAGACATTGATTTCTCTATTTATTTGGTGCCCAGAGTTGCCCCAGTGTCCAAGACACCATACGAAATGGGTACACCATAATTTAAGGAGTTGCATATGCAACTTGAAGAATTTTTAAAGAAGGGGTATATACACCCAAGTGTGTCACCTTGGGGAGCCCCAATTATTTTTGTAAAGATGAAAGATGGAACATTAAGGATATGCATTGATTTCAGACAACTAAATAAGGTCACAATAAAGAAAAAAATATGCTTTGCCAAGAATTGATGACTTGTTTGATCAACTAAAAGGTGCAAGAATATTTTCAAAATTTGACTTGATATCAATCTATCATCAAGTGAGGATTAAGGAAGAAGACATCAACAATACAACATTCAGGACAATATATGGGCATTATGAATTCACAATGGTTCCATTTAGAATATTGCATTCCCCATCAATATGTATGTGCCTGATGAATGGAGTGTTCTCAGAGTACCTGGACAAGTTTCTGATTGTATTCCTAGATGATATAATTGTCTATTCTAAATCAGAAGAGGAACATGAACACCATTTAAGAATGGTATTGCAATTTTTAAGAGAGCATAAATTGTATGCTAAGTTAAGTAAGTGTATTTTTTATCAAAAGAAGATTCACTACTTAAGTAATATAATATCACCAGTGGGGATATAAGTTGATCCTAAGAAGATAGAAGCCATTAGAGGATGGCCAACACCAAAAAATGTGACATAGGTTAGATCATTCATGGTTCTTTTTTATTATTACTGAAGATTCATAAAAGGATTCTCAAAGATTGCAAGTCTAATAACCTTTTTGCAAAAGAATGGAGCAGAGTTTGAATGGACTTCCAAGTGTGAATAAAGCTACCAATGATGTAGATTTAGTAGCAATTGTACATGCACAAAAAATGTGGAGGCATTTCCTCGTGGGTAATAAATTTGAGCTATGGACAAACCATTATGATATGAAGCATTTGTTTGGAAAACCAACATTGAATGTCAGGAAAACTATATGGTTGTAATTTCTAATTGAATATGACCTTGAAATTAAGCATATAAAGAGAAAGGAAAATCAAGTGGATGATGCACTCATTAGGAGAGATCTTGAAGTTCATATTGCAGTCATTAGTGTTGAAATTACTAAGACAACTTAGAAGGGGGGTGAATCAGTTGTTATTGTGCTTAAACAATATTAAGTCAATTAAACCAATTAAATCTTTCTCCAAGTGACCATCAATATTATACAACATATGAACAACATAAATAATGAGCATCAGTCACACATAAGATATACACAGAGATATATCTTCATGAGGAAACCCGTAAAGGGAGAAAACCTCTTCTTCTTTAAAATGATAGGCAGTATTTTAAGTTCTGTACATCATATATAGTTGAGCACCAACTCATTGTGAGGCTACTACCTCTGTTTTACAAGCTCCAACTTGTTTAACAGCACCAACTCTCTGGTTTATCTAGCACCCACTAGAAGGAAGCACCAACTCCCTGAGTGTTCCAACACCAACTGGATGGAACCACCTATTTCCACTTATACAAGCACCAACTTGCATACAGAAAACTCTGTGTTTTCCCAAGCACCACCCTGCCACCCTATTTTGTTTTTTAGCCACAACTATATGGAAGCTACAAATCCCAATATTCAAGCATCAACTTGAATATCAGAGGACCAAAGTCCTCCCTATCACTACCCTTCCTCCCTGACTATGAATAAATGATTGATAAACAAACAATACAGGTATTTCAATTCTTACCCCTTCTTCATTGTTCTGCAATTCTTCTCTGGTTCAAAAATTGTTCTATAGTTCTTCTATGCCTCACACTATTCTGCTATTCTGCTCTTGATTCATGCTATTCTGCTACTCTCCTCTTGCTTCTGTTTGTTCGGCGACTGTTACTCATCTCTGAGTTTTATCTTATTCTCTGCACTCTTTCATTTTATCATATTTACATTTCATCTCATTGTTTCTGTTAGAATAGCTACTCTTACACAGTCGTTGCATCTCACCTTTTATACTCATCAACCTCATCAATTACACCTCGAATCTCCTTGGGAAAGACAAAAAATTCTCAGCAACTGTATCACCAACCGATCAAGAACCATGATTCGATTTTCTAACTGAATTGTAACTGAACTTATTAATCATGAAAATAAATGATGACCCTTCGATCATATTCCTAATTAACCTACATCGTTGGATTACAAATGATGGATCTCGCACCTACTCCATATGCCCACTGGCTGTGACCACGGGCCTAATCAGAATGTCTTTCTCATTTCGCATTTCAGAAATCTAGAGGTGAAGAGTCTTGACTCTTCATGTTGCGATCTCCGAAAAGAGGCTGAGCTCCACTAGCTCCTCCTTCTCACATGACCACTGGCGGTGACCTGGCGCTTATCCACAAAGCACTTCGTAATTCACAAATTTAGGAATCCTGTGGTGAAAATTCTCGACTCTTCATGCTGCGATCGCTGAAATGGATCTTAGCTCCGCTAGCTCTTCCCTCTCATATGACCATCGGCGGTGACCACAGCTTACACCAAAAGGTGTTTTGCATTTCGAGAACTTATCAACTTCATCGAGCCTGATCAATGGTCGAGATCTCCAATGATCTGATGGTCCAGATATCATCGCAATCTTGTGTTTTAGGATTCTTGTGATGAGGGGTCTCAACACTCCAAGTTTCAATTCCAAAAATGGAGCTAAGCAAATAGATGCTTCCCTTAAGCCTTTGACGATGTGACCTTGTCTATGACTATGGGCCATACCTTATCGTGATTTTGCATATCACGAGTTGCAAGGTTAGAGAATTTATTTCCTTTGACTTTCCAGTCAACAAAATGTTAATCCCTCGCCACATGTCCCTCTTGGATCAACGATCAATATCTTATCATGATTTTGCAACTTCACGGGCCTTCGTCATGCCTGATCAATGGTCCATGATCTGCCTTTGATCAACGACTTAGATTAAGTCTTGGTTTCTCATTTCACAATTTCATCATTTTTGTCATGAGTGTCCTTGACACCTCCAACTCCCGATATCCGAAACTCCAAAATGGAGTTAGATCAACAGTCCACAATCTTGATGATTCAACAGTACATATCTTTTCGTGATCTTGTATATCATGACTTTTTGCCGTGAGTTTCTTCCTTGACTCCTCCAACTCCCGGTATCCAAAACTCTGAAATGAAACCTTCGTCATGCTATGATCTATCGCCACGTGTCCCTCTTGGATCAATGATCCAGATATTATCGTGATTTCGCATATCGCAAGTTGGAAGGTTAGAGCACTCCCTTCCTTTGACTTTCCAGTCAGCAAAATGTTAATCCCTCTCCACATGTACTCCTTGACAAAGGACAGCCCTCCTGCTTTCAGGACTTTGTAGTCTCGCTTCATCTTATACTTAAAGATCGTGCTCCTTCTTTTGGATCCAACGATGGTTAGTCCTCGCGCTCAGATCCAACGTCTGATATTTGTTCTCTTATTTTGTGCGTTCCTCCTATCTGTATTCAGATCTGACGATCATAGGTAATTCAGGATGGGTGATCCAATGATCATTGTTGCTCCTCACTATTGATCTTGCCATTTTCATGCCATCATCGCTCTGTTGAACGTGTTGATCTTTGCTATCAATGACAAACATGCATACTCTACCTCTATCTAAAAACATGCCAACATTCTCCCCCTTTGGCATTGATGGCAACTCCTTGAAGAACATCCATCTTTACCACTGTATTGAATGAAATTACCACACTTTCTCCCTCTTTGACATCAATGTCAAAGAAAAAACAAACTCCCCCTAAGTTGTTGCAGTACATCTCAAAGGTATCAAATATGTGGAAAGCATATACTCCCCTTGTGTTGTTGCAGTATTCGTCAGAAGTATTAGAGATTCAATCAACACAAGATCCCCCTGATAGGATGGACCCTCTTAATTTGACAGTGAGGTCATGCCCAACTTTTGGCAAAGATATAGAAAAGGAGTCGCTGCTAACGGTTTAGTAAAGATATCAACTATTTGTTCTGTGGAAGGAATATAATTTAGCTGAGCAACTCTGTTTGTAACTTGTTCTCTGAGAAAATGGTATTTTATTGGGATATTCTTAGTCTTGGAATGAAGAACAGGATTCTTGGAGACACTAATGGCACTAGTATTATCACAGTGAATGGTAATCAGATCAGTATAATTTACCTTCAAATCTGTAAGAGTTTGAATCATCCATAAAATATGAGTGCAGCAAGTAGTAGCAACAATGTACTCTGCCTCTGTAGTTGATAAGGAAATAGATCCTTGCTTCTAACTAATCCATGATACCTGTTGGATCCGCCTTTTCAACTAGTTTAAATGTAATTTTAAAATCAAAAATTGACCTTTAAACTGACTTTTACTTCGTGATCTTTACCCACTGAAAACCTCAATAATCCCGACATGCGAAGTAGCAAGGGCCGTTATACCCCTAAGTCATTGCCTTTTAATCATTAAATGTTTTTTTTTACTTTTATATGCCTCGAGATATCGCTCTTCTGGAGTTACAAGTCACAAAGTTCCCAAGCCCCGATGCGTGAAGTCGCGAAACAACCTTGAAAACTTACCCAGGTTAGCGCCGAGAGTAAAGTTCCTTAAACCTTAGTTAAGTGCTATCAGGATTTCACGTCTCAGTGATCGTTCTTCCAATAAGATTTACTTTCGTAGCCCCGAGTCGCGAAATCGCGATATCAATTAAACACTGTCGGGGTTTCGTGACTCAGCATTCACTCTTCCAAGAAACTTTACCTTTGTAGCCCTGAGTCACGAAGTCGCGATATCAATTAAACACTGATTAATTAAACACTTAATCCGGATTACATTTTTTCTTAACTAGATCACGTCATCGCGATCTCGAGTTTTAGGGGCTCGAAGGATATGAGTGAAATCTCTCGATACAACGAACGTCGAAAAGGTGATTAAAGTTTAAAGAAAATCTAATTAAAGAACCTAAGCCAAACTAATTAGTGTTTTAATACAAATATTAATATGCACAGTCTACGAGGTAAATTTAAATGTTTCTTGCACCAACTTGTGTCGCAAACCATTGAAATTTATGGCATTAATTGGAAATAAGGTGAAGTGACAGGTAAGGATATGGTTTTTATTGCTAAATCTTTCTCTAAAAATTATTTGACCATTCTGTTCATAAGAACGTCGAGGTTTTAAATGGCCGAGATATATATCTCTTTCTCTCAGTGTTTCAAAGCTCATTTCTATCTTGCGCAGAGAAGCTTTTCTCATCAAGCTGATTTATGTATGTATACATATTTTTACTACAGGAGAGATAAGTCAGAGTCCTCTATCATGGCCCCACGAAAAGCATCCAAGCCAATTGCTAAGAGTTCAGGGCAAGGCTCAGATAATGTTTCTGATACTTCACCCCGGAGTATTGATTGTGTCAAAACCTGGTCATACGTCTCCGAGGTTCTGCACTCTGAATTAGAGAACTGTTCAGATGATTCCAGTGATAATGAGAAGGATGACTTGACCACCAAATACAAGATCGTTGTTCAAGCAGAGATGCATAAGTTAGTGGCTAGGCCACGACTCCTTCCCTACTATGATATGATCCGATGGGCGCTACATCACGTGGATATCCCGACCAAAACTATTATTAGCGAGTAGAAGGTGACCGTTGGGACCTTTAGACCAGAACATTTGCAGGCGATGTACCAATTGTCACCCACACCAAACTTCTCACACAATGCCGAGTTTCTAGAAAGTTTTAAGTGGAAGGAATGCGAGCAATAAGATAGAAACTTGTCTGATCTGATCAAGGATTGGGTCTCACACCCCGCAAAGCTTAGGGAAGACGGTAATGGAGTTTATTCAATCTCTTCTTTGGAACCTCAATTCAAATACATAGCAATGATGACCTATATATTATATGGGAGGGAGGACACCACACATTTCTTTCTCCCTTGGGTGCCTCTGATTCATACAGTCGTTGAAGGTTGTTCCTTTGACTGGGCCAAACTGTTGTCAGACAGTCTAACCAGTCAGATTACAGAATATCAGATGCAAAGGGAAAATGGGAAGGCCGCTTCATTTTTTATGTCCGCATACATCATGGACGTCGTTTGTTTCATGACGCCTTTTCCCCTAATGAGCTAGAGCTGGAATCCATCTGATGCTAAGCCTATCCATGTCTACCATTCAAAAATTTGGGAGGATAAGTCTGCAAACTTCATATATGAGATTTTCAATTGGGTGATGATGCCAATGCATGTCATCATCTTCGGTAATCCACCCCCCAGGATTTCAGATAGCATCGCAGCCAACTTGAGCAGCGTGGCCGACTGGTACGTAGAGGTAGAATTTTCCTATATCAGGGTTTTCGGTGCCTCTATTCCTCCATATTCTCTACCATTATTTATACCAAATAGGTTGGTTTGTCATGAAATCGCTAGGAAAACCGTGATTGGTGGCATAAGCAAAGAGCTTAAAGGATTTTCAAAAAAGGTATGGACACCTTTCTCCATTCATTTGAATACCTATTCTTTATTAGATTTTGGACATGCAAAGGTCAAGGCAGCAGCCTTGGAAGATATTAAATTCATCCACATTGAGTTCAAGAAACACAACCCACACAGGGTCGTGAGTAATTGCATGGCTAGTTGTGGCCTTAAAAGATATGAACATGAGAATTCACCTCATGATGATATTTTCTGAGGTGTGAGATCCTATGCAGAGGTCTTGAGTCAGATACAAGACCTATCGCCCAAAGAGATGGCCGATTTTTTCAAATTCCAGGAACACCGGCAGAGATGCCTTCCCTCAGTCTTACAGGGTAAGAACCCGACAACCCCAGATGTACAACAAATGGAAGCCAAGGGCTCCAAAGATTCAACACTTGACCAAGAAGAACACCGAGAAAGGAAGAAGCAAACTGGGGTCCCGAAATAGGAAGCCGAGACCCCCAACCCTACAAGCAAGCCAACCTCGGTTGTTACTCCGGGGAAATCATCCAAGTAGATCGACAGTCCCATAATTTTTGTTACTCCCCTATAATCCACAAAGAGGGTTCTAGATGTTGGATGGATTTTTGGCGAAGAACTATCGCCCATAACTATGGAAGAGTTTCCTCCGAACAAATTTTTCTTCAATAAGAAGAGAAAGGTCATTGTAAAGAAAGAGATTTATCAAGAAGCAGGCAAGGTATCCAAGAAATTTAAAATATTAGTTGATGGAAAAGACATGAAGAAGCAAGAATTGGCAACTTAGATAGCAGGGACATTAGGGGATTTTTCTACAGCCAACCAATATTCTATTGAGTCCCTAAAAGTTTAGTTGAAGTGAAAAAACCACTTAATCAAAACTTTGGAGGCTAAACTAGCTACAACAGAGGCAACTGCCAGAGATTAGGTGAATTCAGGTATAGAGCAAGCTAGAGCAGCTGATCAAAAAGAAATCGAGTAGCTCAAAACTGATCGCGAACAAACACAGTAGGTGGCCCAGACCAGCCAATCACAGATAAGCCAACAAGAAGAATTGATAGAGAAGCTATAGGCCAAATAAATTTCGTCGAAAGCCAGGTGATAGATATCAGGATATTTCAATCCCAAGCCATAGAAATACAAAAAAGAGTATCGACAACTCAGCAAGATTTACTTGCTAAGGTGGAAATTATTCAAAACAACTACCAACTCATTGATCAAGTACTGGAAAACATCTCTTTCAGAGAAAAAGAAGCTTGGGCGGCTTGGGTCATTTTCCAAGAGGTTGTTATAGCCACGACAAAAAGGGAAACGGGCAGTAGTTTCAGGTTTTCCATCCCAGAGCAGACCTAAGGTAACATATTGTTGAAGGAATGTGAGCGTAACATATCAGAAGGAAAACAACAAGCTAAAGAGGTAAAAAAATATTGTGAAGAAAGTTTCGGCTTCATAGATGGGAGTTTGTTGGGTCTCGATAGTGAAAGCAGTACTGAGACACTAGGCCAGATCAATATAGATAAACACTTGCTTAGTATCAAGGAGAATAAGGAAAGAGAGTTGGTTGAAATATCACAGACAACCCAGACAGATATAGTTCAAGTAGACAGATGGCTAATAAAACCAAGTGTACTTTTATGTTCTATTAGCGCCGAAGACCGATAGGTAGAAACAAAGTTGCCACAATTAGTGAAGGATTGTTACACTTTTGAGGCAAATAATCAAGCAGAACCTTCCAGGGTGATAGCCCAGTTGGTGGAGAAGTGCATCACTTGCACACAACAGGCGAAGGGGAAGTCTTCGGGTACCAAATAATGACATGTGTCTATCTGTTCTATTTTTATAACTTGAAGTTTAAATAAAGGAAGGTGATCCATCTGCTCGAAAGAGGACAAAGGCAAAGAATTGGAACGCATAAATCTCCTTTTTGTAACCAAAAAACTATTATGACGATTGAGATCCTAGTATGTAGAAGTTGTATAAATATGTAATTAGAAGAAAGAAAAAGGTTTGGACCTTTTTGGTCGATTGTAATAGAGACTATCTCCTTTTTGAGAATTAATACAAAGCAAATCCGAAGATTCTTGATTCCGTTAAGACTGTGTTATGAGTTTGTTTCCTCAGTGATTTCATATTCAATTTCATTTTGCTTATATATGTCTGATGAATGTTTCATTGCAATTTAGTAAAACCTCTACTGTGGTGATCAATTTTTAGTCATTTATATCATTTACAGTTTTTCCTCTGTATCGGCTATTAGCAGGTACAAGACCTGTGAACCCTTTAGATTGTCATATTTTATGCTTCGTCAGATTTCTTCTTATCTTATTTTCTTCTTCTGTTTACAGGGTGAGATTCTCCCTTGATAGGAGCCTTGTGCTATAGACAACTTAATGTTTTTTTGACATTTCATACACCGTTTATTTAAAATATAACTCAGTTACGGGAAAAGGCCTTTGGTTTTCACTTTATCTTTAATATTGGATTTAAAATTTCTCTTTTATAGGATCAAATTGATACAACAACAAAAACCTCGAACTCTCCTTTAATTTTACTGTTCGTCTATGACTATCCCCATTGTAAGACAACCTAATATTGAACCCAGCTTATCGGACCAAACCCATACCGCTTTAAACATTTTCGATACCATACTTAAAATAGCCACCACCTGGGTAGAACTTGAACGTTCATGGGCCACAATTGAACAGGATATAAACATTCCGGAACAGTTACAAGCGAGACAACGACAACCTGGACATTAGCCTTAGCTTCCTTTCCTGAAGGTTGACTCTTCTCCCTTTTTATCCTTTACTCACTTTTGAATGCCTAGACACTGTACTTTCTAATCCTTAAGTACAGACTCTAGAACAACATCTTTTTGGTGTCGTTTCCAGGGACGAAGTTATGAAACCTTTTCCCTGGGAAGAACGTCATTTTTGCAAGTTTCACCCTTTGATAGTGAGAAAAGAGTGAACACCTTCTCAAGTATTTTATGATCTTTCACTTGATGACTCCATGTTTAAATACGCTGGCATCCGATCGAAGGAATACTAGACAAAACTCGGAGGGTAAACAGACCATGCCCGTTTTCAATCCCAAAAAAATACTGAAAGCTAGAGGTTCTCTTAAGCCAACCACTGAAGTCTACCAGCTTAAGTACCCACAATCTAATACCAAGAGTTCCTTAGAACCTTCAACTTCACACAATCCCCTCCCTGAAACCATCAACCCAACTTTAACACTCTCTAAGGTTAAAAGTGAAATCCATACGACAACCTCTGTCGTACACAAAGGTAAAAACCCCACAGTGAATTTATCAGTGGTCGATATCCCGCCGAATCTTCAGTTAGATTTCACGACCCCACAAAGTCTTGAAGAGTACACTATATACTCAGATTCCACACCCGTGGGTTCCCCTGATTTCATCTCTTACAAACTGAGGAGCCAAGTCCTCACATCCCTTTTCACCCATCTTCGCTTTTCTCGTCTCTCGAAGAAGCTAGAAATTCTCTTTTAGTCTTCCAGAACCCTCTATATAACACACCTTTTCCCTATTCGGTAGTACCGATGGCGGCCACCAGAGGAGGAGGTGGAGTGGCTCTAGGAGGAGGAGTGGGGGGCCAAGGGCCTCCCCCACCTCCCAGATTTTTTGCTAAAGTAGTTGCGAGATATGTGCCTTTGGTCCTTCCTGTCCCTCTCCACGACCTTCCAAAAAATTACATAAAAAACTTACCTAAATTTACAGGGGAAGGGGACTTAACCGCAGCCGAACATATAAACTTCTTTGATCAGTTCATCGATATCCTAGGTCTCGAGCACGAAGACATGTATTCGAGGCTGTTTGTTCAAACTTTCAAAGGACAGGTACGAACCTAGTTCCGAAGCCTACTCATAGGATCGATATTATCCTATGATGCCCTAGAAGACTCCTTCCTTAGACAATGGGCTGAAAGGAAATACCACTTGTATTATTTGACTGAGTTCAACTCTTTAAAGAAGAAGACTTCGGAAACTGTTATGGAATTCATTCAAAGATTTAACAAATTATATAATAATATCTCGGTCAAAGTTAAACCATCCCAGCCTGCAGCCAAGGTAACCTTTGCGGGAGCCTTCGAACCCGATTTCGCACTTCTTTTGAGAGAAAGGAGGGGGGCTACCCTAACCCGAATGCAATATGATGTCATAGAAATTGAATCTAATATGATGGCTTCTGGAAAATTGAAAACCAAGGTAGAAATGGGAAACTGAGAAAACAAACATTTTAGGGAACAAGCGAGACCCTCAGGGTCAAATAGATCCACAGACGACAAAATGGATGATATGGCTAGGATAATTAAGGAGTTATTGAATAAGATTTCCAAAATGGAGCTAGATCAATCCAAGGCCGATCCTTTTGTTAAAAGGGAATTTAGAAGAAACCCTAATCCTCAAAATCAACAAAGGCAGATTAAAAATGAAGATCAGAAAATTCAAACCCCTTTAAAAAATGAAAAATTTATAGGAGGAAATGACCTACAAGATTTCAAAGATTTGGATGAAGATGTGACAAATTTGGGTTATCACTGCACATAGCCTTACTTAACTAAAGAATATTATGAGAAGTCCTTAAACACACAGCAACAATCAAATAAAGATGATGACATAAGCAACACTGATTTCATTGTATGTCAAGAAACGATTGATTCTATAATGGTTGAGATCCAATCTAGGTATAACTTGAGGTCTAAAAACAAAACTGCGTCGACTCCTCAACCCAAGAAAATTATCCCTAGAGGTGAAGTATACAAGCCCGCTGCAAAGGAGACCGAGACACATAATAGAAAAATGAAAGGGGCAGACTCGCTAGATCCCAAAGTAAAGGAGGTTGAGACCCAAACAAAGGAAACCAAGACAGCTGAAACACATATATTGGTAGATAAACTCACGGGTGACAAATCAACACAAACAAATAAATTAGAAAAGAAGGAGTCTGGGGTTCCAACCAAAGAAACAAACAAAGGTGGTGGAGGTTTCAGCCTAAAAAATGAGATAGATAAGATAAATATACCAATCCCTCTGGTGGAAGTAGCAAAGAATCCTGTATATTGGAAGCATATGACCAAAGCAATAGGTTTTCTGGAGCTAGAAAGTCACTCTGACGTGATAAAACTGGAAGACGATAAACCCAATATCACTTTTGGTCCACATTTTGAAGGTGCTAGAGACACCGTAGCTCCTTTCTATATCACTCTGAATGTGCACGATTGACTACTGCATAACTGCATGCTAGACTCTGGAGCTTCACATAATGTGATTCCCAAAACTATTATGGATAGACTAGGCCTCGAGATCACCAGGCCTTATGGAGATCTCTACTCTTTTGATTCGAGAAGAGTTAAGTGCATGGGTATGATAAAAGATTTAGTAATCACCCTTGGATAGGTCCCAGTCAAAAGAATCCTGATGGATGTAGTTATTGCTGATATACCCCCAAAGTATGGCTTGCTGCTATCTAGGTCATGGGGAGCCAAACTTGGGGGTTCCCTTCAACTAGATATGAATTATGCCACAATTCCTGTGTTTGGTGGACAACTTACTCAGTTATACAGGGAAACGAGGTTAGCCTACACAGTAAGCGATCCTCAGAATCCTAACAACTTTCCTGTTTATATTGTCGATCAATATATAGGAAATTGTATTTTGTCTTTTGATGATTGTATAGATAGTTGCACAGAAGAAAATTACATAGATGAGAAAGAATCTGGAAATATGAACGAAAATATGCATAGCACTGGGATCTAGAAAATGTTTTTTGACGGTGCCCTGTCATGTGAAGGAGCGGGTGCAGGACTGCTTTTTTTGGCACCTAAAAATGAATTCGTTATCCCTTTCTCTTACAGGCTTCAGTGGGACATAGACTACACCAATAACATCTGTGAGTATGAAACCTTAGTCTTAGGGTTGGAAGCTGCCAGGAAGTTGAACATAAAGAACCTGGAAGTTTACAGAGATGCAGAGTTGATAGTGAAGTAGATAAATCGAGACTACCAGGACAAGCACCCAAGATTGAGATCTTACAGAAATTGCGCCTAGGATCTTATGGAAAATTTATTTTCATCAGTAAAGGTACATTTCATCCCCCGAGCCGAAAACCAGCAAGCCAATTCACTGGCCAAGGAAGATTCAACTTTCATACCTCCCACTGCTTTAAAATTAAAGTACCACATAGAGGTAATGCACAGACCATCCATACTGAACAATATACAACACTGGCAGGTTTTCGAGGATGATGAACAGATCAGAAAGTTCCTGGAAATGGTAGGTGATTTCTCCGAAAACCCACATTGACCAGGAGAACCAAAATGATCATACCTAGATTATGAAAGAGGGAGAGGATCCTTAGGAGTTCCGAGAAAAAAATGCTAACCATCGCATGTTGGTTTTAAAGAATAATCAAATTCCAAAGGGACTAATCCCCCTGGAGAGACTTTTCAATTAGAATGACATGCCCTTAAAATCCACTCTGCAACCCCAACCAGAAGAGGTTGAAGACTATGACATAGGGACCAAAGAGGAGCCTAGGATGGTAAGAATATCAAATTACCTTCCTCCTGAGGTAAAAAGAAAGTATAAAAACTTACTCGCGTGGTATAAAGATGTTTTTGCTTGGTCTTATGAAGAAATGAGAACCTACAACACCACTGTGATCGAACGCAAGATACCCCTGAAGCCTGGTGTCAAACCCTTTAGACAAAATCTTAGACACATCAACCCTATCTTATTACCCGTAGTCGAAAGGGAAGTTAAAAAGATCTTAGATGAGAAAATAATAGTACCACTAAGATACTTCGAATGGGTAGAAAACCTGGTCCCAGTTAGAAAGAAGAACAGGGAGATTAGACTGTGTGTCGATTTTAGAAATCTAAATAATTCATCCCTCAAAGACAACTACCCTTTGCCCAAAATGGATCACGTATTAGAAAAGGTAGTCGGGGAAAATAGGATGTCGATGATCGATGGGTTCTCTGGGTACAATCAAACTGTCGTAAATGAATATGATAAAGAAAAAACAACCTTCACTACCCCTTGGGGTACATTCATGTATGATAAGATGCCTTTCAGTCTAATGAATGCAGGTGCCACCTTCCAACGTGCTATGGATATCACTTTCATTGGTGAAAGAGACAAGTTCATGGTTATCTATCTCGATGATCTCACAGTTTTTTCTAAATCTGACGAAGATCATTTAATACATCTCAAGCAGACTTTTGAAAAATGTCGTAGGTTTGGTCTGTCTTTAAACCCCAAAAAGTCTCACTTTTCCATGAAAGAAGGTAAACTCTTGGGCCATATTGTGTCTCAAGAAGAAATTATAATTGATCCTAGTAGGGTTGAAGCTATAGACACAATAAATATTCCTAGAATTGTAAAGGAAATTCAGTCATTCTTAGGAAAGATAAAGTTTTTGAGGAGTTTTATCCCAAACTTTTCTAAAATTGTGAAATTGATCACAGATATGTTCAAGAAAAACATCGAAGTGAAATGGACAACAGAGGCCAAAGAATCATTTGCACACATCAAGAAGGTTATAAGCGAGGCACTTGTACTGGCAAGCCCCTACTATCTAAAAGATATTCTTATTTTCTCATTTGCCTCCGAACATACAATTGTCGTGATACTCCTCCATAAAAATGAAGAAGGTTTCGAACAACCGATAGCCTTTTTTAGCAAAAGTCTCAGAGACACGGAAATCAAATACAATATAATGGAAAAACAAGCATATGCTATGGTAAAGGCATTAAAGGATTTCAGAACTTATGTGTTGCATTCCAAGATAATCACGTACATACCCACTAGCTCTGTAAAATACATTCTGGTTCAGTCCGACAGTGATGGCAAAAGGGGACGATGGATCGCTAAAATTCAAGAATTTGATCTGGAGATAAAACCAACAAGACTAGTAAAGGGTCAAGGTTTGGCTAAAATTTTAGCTGAATCGAATTTCATAGCCCTCAGTATAAATGGCCTACAGAGAAGTGAAGAGGATGTGGACCTGAATGAGCTCGATGAGAAAACAAGTGCAATCAGAATCGAAGAAAATTTTGTCTCATCTAATTGGTACAAAAACATAGTATCATACCTGCTAACATTGAACTGCCCGAGTGAATTATCCCCATCCAAATCTAGGATGCTAAAACTGCATGCGGTCAAGTACTGTATATCGAAAAGTCAATCGTACTGGAAGGATCCACTTGGCTTCCTGTAGGTTTATCTGGTTGAATAAGAAACAGAGAAGGTCATAAGCGAATTTCACGAAGGGGTGTGCGAGGGACATCACGCTTGGAGGGAGACATCTTATAAGATCCTAAGGGCAGGGTATTATTGGCCAAAACTTTTCTCGTACATCAATTCCAAAGTCAGAACCTGCAACCCTTGCCAGTTGTTCGCAGGAAAACTCCCAGCGCTACTGTTAGTCCCAGTCAAAACAAAGGATCCTTTTCAACAGTGGGGACTAGATTTTATAGGCGAAATTAACCCCCATTCTAGCGCTCAACACAAATGGATCCTGACTGCCACAAATTACTTCACTAAATGGGTGGAGGCTATTCTAGCCAGGAGGGCAACAGATTTGGTGGTGATAGATTTCCTAGAAGAAAACATTTTGTCTAGATTCGGCTATCCCCAAAAGATAGTCATAGATAACGCCCAGGATTTTAAATCTATGGCTATGATCAGTTTTTGCCAAAAATAAAATATCGTGCTCGGCCATTCCACGTCATATTACCCCCAAGGAAATGGACTGGCCGAGTCTTCCAACAAGATTCTGATCAATGTAATTAAGAAAGTGTTGAACGAGAACAAAAAATCTTGGCACGTGCATTTGAAATATGCTTTATGGGCAAACCAGATAGGCACGAAAAAATCTATTGGCACTTCTCCTTTCCAAATGGTGTACGGGACTGACGTAGTATTACCCATAAACCCGGCGCTTCCCGTAATGAAATTGTGGCAAGATAAGAAAGAATAAACAAATCATGTCACAAGAAGGATAAACTAGCTGATCGAAGTACAACAACACATGTTCGAAGTGGACGAAAGGTTGCAAAAATACCAAGACGACATGAAAACGTTATTCGACCGTAAGGCAAAAGACAGAGAGTTTATCCTTGGCGATTTGGTCTTGAAATGGGATGCTAGAAAGGAAGATTCGGAGAAACACGGTAAATTCGATCATATATGGTACGGACCATTCAAAGTCGCAGCTCCCGAAGGAAAAAAATCGTTTCTATTAGAAAATCTGGATGGTAAAATCTTCAACGCCCCTGTTAACGGGCATTATTTAAAACACTATATGCAATAATTGGTTCCCAAAAATTTCCATTGTATATATCAGTTTGTATTTGTTTTCTATTTCATAATTTATTTTGGGTAAGTTTACTTTCACTTCTAATTAATTAGGTCAGTGATTTTTGTAGGAGTAGAGATATGAACTTTTCAATACATTCAACTCTTTTAAAAGGAACTCTTCATGTTTACAAGATTTCGGCTTGCAACCTAAACAAGTGAAAGGAGAAAATAGAAAGTCATATATCGGAGACTAAATTCGCTAAAAATAGGTGATAGAAAAGGTTTTCGGTTATTTTAAAATGGTAAGGCAAAGGTACAAATTCCTAAGATTTTTTTTTTTTTTAAACGAAGGTCTCCAAAGCACCGTAATGGTCCCATAAATATAATGTTTTCGCTTGACTGTTATTAAAAGAACAACTACTTGCTCTGGGTCCTAAGAATTTCACTTAAAATAAAGATAGGAGGTAGTTAAAATAAGCAAAGAAAGTAAATCATCTCCAGAAAAAGGGTTTCAAGAGTCAGTTTTAATTTTTGACCCCTGTTTCTCAGTTTACAGATCTCTATCTGTCACCTTTCTTCCTGTCTTTAGATTTACCTTTTTAAAAAGCCAAGCATCTTTCCAGGTTTGCATACATGGGGAGAAGAGATTAAGTTTTAACTTTGAAAGTTGTAAAGTAGATTTTGGAAAGTAAGCTAGTCTTCCCAACTCCTCAGACTCTTACTAAACAAAGTTATGCGTAGGTTGATCCTGACTATTCTAGGTTTTTCAATAGTTTCGAAGAATTGAGGCTTGCTCAAAGGAGCACCCCTAGAATTAATATTTCCCCTTTTCCCTGGGGGATAAGGTGTTGTGAAAGTTAAGGGAAAGTTGATACTGAGTAATCAAAGTAAGTTGACAGACCTCCAATGCAAAATATTACACATATATCACCCCTCATACAAATTGATTGCCCCCACTTCGTGTTCTAAAAAGTAAATTATAAGACAGATGGTGAAAGGAAATTCAGAAATGATTGCCCCCATCTAGTCCAAAGAGACGATGAAAGGAAATTCAGAAATGATTGCCCTCGTCTCAACATTTAAATGCATAAATATATTTCGAAGTGGTGAAAGGAAATTTAGTAAAAAGGGCCAGATAACTTCACCAAGGTACTGAATAGGCTTGCTGGCAGTGAAGCAATATCTGAGATATCTGTAAGGTTGTTATACATGAATCTCACTCTACTCTAGTAGTCAACTTTCTCGAAACCAGATCTACATTCTAAGTTCAGACAGGGCTCCCCAATTAAAAACATGTAATAAACTTCGTTTGATGCAAGCCAAAAGCCACAAGATCTGTGGGATTTCCTAGGACTGTTTTGATTGTCTTAAGGTAGACCTAAATTCAGTAATGTGAAAGAGAAAGTCATGAAAGGGGATATAGATAAGTTTGAAACACATTTGTGATCCAGGTGGATATCGGGGGCCACCCACCTTTTCCAAATGGCTCAAAACAGTTTTCTGGCCATTTTGGCAATTTACTATTTTTAGCAGGTTTTCACTTTCGGGGCCATTTTGAGGGCCTAAATGAATTTTTTTCGAGATAGAGGTTCTCAATGATAGCCGAAGGCATTATTGATCCCCCAAAATGAATCTCCTCGATGATACCTTTCCAACGAGCTATCACACGCCTAAAACGGAGATCGTATGCAAAAGTTACGACCCCGAGAAGTTGATGCACCAACTTACCCAAACGGGGCCCACATGACTTTTGGCGCTTCATCTCCTAGGTTTAGGTTTTTGGATGTCTAGGAATTTTGGCATTCCCGATTATTGTAAAAAGGCCTCTAGAGCCTCATTGTAACCATCTTCTTGCGAATGCGAGTAGCGGTCACATCTCTTCTCAGAGATAAGCTGCCACCATTCTAG
>ML780765.1:343342-369786 GCA_009831015.1 Picea engelmannii
TTCTGGCCATTTTGGCAATTTACTATTTTTAGCAGGTTTTCACTTCCGGGGCCATTTTGAGGGCCTAAATGAAGTTTTTTCGAGATCAAGGTTCTCAATGATAGCCAAAGGCATGATTGAGCCCCCAAAATGAATCTCCTCGATGATACCTTTCCAACGAGCTATCACACGCCTAAAACGGAGATCGTATGCAAAAGTTACGACCCCGAGAAGTTGATGCACCAACTTACCCAAACGGGGCCCACATGACTTTTGGCGCTTCATCTCCTAGGTTTAGGTTTTTGGATGTCTAGGGATTTTGCCATTATACCCCTAAGTCATTGCCTTTTAATCGTTAAACGATTTTTTTTACTTTTATATGCCTTGAGATATCGTGCTTCAGGAGTTACAAGTCACAAGGTTCCCAAGCCCCAATGCACGAAGTCGCGAAACAACCTTGAAAAATTACCCAAGTTAGTGCCGAGAGTAAAGTTCCTTAAACCTTAGTTAAGTGTTGTTGAGATTTCATGTCTCGGTGATCACTCTTCCAAGAAGCTTTACTTTCATAGCCCCGAGTCACGAAATCATGATATCAATTAAACATTGTCGGGGTTTCGTGACTCAGCATTCACTCTTCCAAGAAACTTTACCTTCGTAGCCCTAAGTCACAAAGTCACGATATCAATTAAACACTGATTAATTAAACACTTAATCTGGATTATGTTTTTTCTTAACTAGATCACGTCATCGGGATCTCAGGTTTTAGGGGCTCGAAGGATATGAGTGAAATCTCCCGATATGGCGAACGCTGAAAAGGTGATTAAAGTTTAAAGAAAATATAATTAAAGAACCTAAGCCAGACTAATCAGTGTTTTAATACAAATATTAATATGCATAGTCTACGAGGTAAATTTAAATGTTTCTTGTGCCAACTTGTGTCGCGACCCATCGAAATTTATGGCATTAATTGGAAATAAGGTGAAGTGACAGGTGAGGATATGGTTTTTATTGATAAATCTTTCTCTAAAAATGATTTGACCATTCTGTTCATAAGGACGTTGAGGTTTTAAATGGTCAAGATATAGATCTCTTTCTCTCAGTGTTTCAAAGCTCATTTCTATCTTACGCAGAGAAGCTTTTCTCATCAAGCTGATTTCTGTATGTATACATATTTTTACTACAGGAGAGCTAAGTCGGAGTCCTCTATCATGGCCCCATGAAAAGCATCTAAGGAAATTGTTGAGAGTTTAGGGCAAGGCCCAGATAATGTTTATGATACTTCACCCCGAAGTATTGATTTTGTCAGAACCTAGTCATACGTCTTTGAGGTTCTACAGTCTGAATTAGTGAACTATTCAGATGATTCTAGTGATAATGAGAAGGACGACTTGGCCACCAAATACAAGATTTTTGTTCAAGCATAGATGCATAAGGTAGCGGCTAGGCCACGACTCCTTCCCTACTATGATATGATGCGATGGGTGCTAGATCATGTGGATATCCCGACCAGAACTATTATCAGTGAGCAGAAGGTGACCGTTGGGACCTTTAGACCAGAACATTTGCAGGTGATGTACCAATTGTCACCCACACCAAAATTCTCACACAATGCTGAGTTTCTGGAAATTTTTAAGCAGAAGGAATGCGAGCAATATAGAAGAAACTTGTCTGATCTGATCAAGGATTAGGTCTCGCACCCTGCAAAATTCAGGGCAGACTGTAATGGATTTTATTCAATCTCTTCTTTGGAACCACAATTCAAATACATAGCAATGATGACCTGTAGATTGTATGGGAGGGAGGACACCACACATTTATTTCTCCCTTGGGTGCCTCTGATTCATATAGTCGCTAAAGGTTGTTCCTTCAACTGGGCCAAACTGTTGTCAGATAGTCTAACCAATCGGATTACAGAATATCGGACGCAGAGGGAAAATGGGAAGGCTGCTTCATTTTTTATGTCCACATACATCATGGACGTCGTTTGTTTCATGATGCATTTTCCCCTAATGAGCTGGAGCTGGACTCCATCTAATGCTAAGCCTATCCATGTCTACCATTCAAAAATTTGGGAGGATAAGGCCGAAGACTTCATATATGAGATTTTCAATTGGGTAATGGTGCCGATGCATGTCATCATCTTCGGTAATCCACCGTCTAGGATTTCAGATAGCATCGTGGCCAACTTGAGCAGCGTGGTCGACTGGTACGTAGAGGCAGAATTTTCCTATATCAGGGTTTTCAGCGCCTCTATTCCTCCATATGCTCTACCATTATTTATACCATATAGGCTGGTTTGTCGCACAATCACTAGGAAAACCATGATTGGTGGCATAAGCAAAGAGCTTAAAGGATTTTCGAAAAAGGTATGGCCACCTTTCCCCATTCATTTGAATACCTATTCTTTATTAGATTTCAGACACGCAAAGGCTGAGGCAGTAGCCTTGGAAGATATTAAATTCATCCACATTGAGTTCAAGAAACACGACCCACAGAGGGTCGTGAGTAATCACATGGATAATTGTGGCCTTAAAAGATATGAACACGAGAATTTGCCTCATGATGATATTTTCCGAGGCGCGAGATCCTATTCAGAGGTCTTGAGTCAGATACAAGCCCTGTCGCCCGAAGAAATGTCTGATTTTTTCAAATTCCAGGAACATCAACTAGCTGCCTTCCCCCAGTCTTATAGGGTAAGAACCCGATGACCCCATATGTAGAGAAAACAGAAGCCAAGGGCTCCAAAGATTCAACACTTGACCAAGAAGAACACCAAGAAAAGAAGAAGCAAATTGGGGCTCCGAAACAGGAAGCTGATATCCCCAACCCTTCAAGCAAGCCAACCTCGGTTGTTACTCCAGGGAAATCATTCAAGTAGATCGGCAGTCCCATCATTTCTGTTACTCCCCTACAATCCACAAAGGGGCTCCCAGATGTTGGATGGATTTTTGGTGGAGAACTATCACCCATAAATGTGGAAGAGTTGCCTCTGAATGAATTTTTATTCGATAAGAAGAGAAAGTCCATTGTAAAGAAAGAGATTTATCAAGAAGCAGGCAAGGTAGCCAAGAAATTTAAAATCTTAGTTGATGGAAAAGACATGAAGAAGCAAGAATTTGCAACTCAGATAGCAGGGACATTGGGGGATTTTGCTACATCCAACCAATATTCTATTGAGTCCCTAAAAGATCAATTGAAGCGAAAAAACTACTTAATCAAAATTTGGAGGTTAAACTAGCTACAGCAAAGGAAGTTGCCAGAGATCATGTGAATTCAGGTATAGAGCAAGCTGGAGAATTTGATCAAAAAGAAATCGAGTGGCTCAAAAATGATCTCAAAAAAACACAACAGGTGGCCCAGACCAACCAATCACAGATAAGCCAGCAAGAAGAATTGATAGAGCAGCTACAAGCCAAATTAAATTTCACTGAAAGCCAGGTGATAGATATCGGGATATTTCAATCCCAAGCCATAGAAATCCGAAAAAGAGTATCGGCAGCTCAACAAGATTTACTTGCTAAGGTGGAAATTATTCAAAACAACTACCAACTCATTGATCAAGTACTAGAAAACATCTCTTTTAGAGAAAAATATGCTGGGCCGGCTCGGGTCGCTTTCCAAGAGGCTGTTATAGCCATGAAAAAAAGGGAACCGGGAAATAGTTTCAGGTTTTCCATCCTAGAGAAGACCCGAGGTAACATCTTGTTGAAGGAATGGGAGCGTACCATATCAAAAGGTAGACAACAAGCTAAAGAGGTAATAAAATCTTGTGAAGAAACTTTCGGCTTCATAGATGGGAGCTCATTGGGTCTCGATAGTGAAAGCAGTACTTAGACACTCGGCCAGATCAATATAGCTAAACACTTGCTCAGTATCAAGGAGAATGAGGAAAGAGAGTTGGCTGAAATATCACAGACAACCCAGACAGATATAGTTCAAGTAGACAGATGACTAATAAAACCAAGTGTACTTTTATGTTCTATTAGTGCCGAAGACTGACAGGAAGAAAGAAAGTTGCCATAATTAGTGAAGGATTGTTACACTTTTGAGGAAAATAATCAAGCAGAACCTTCCAGGGTGATAGACCAGTTGGTGGAGAAGTGCATCACTTGCACACAACATGCGAAGGGGCAGTCTTCGGGTACCAAATAATGACATGTGTCTATTTGTTCTATTTTTAGAACCCAAAGTTTAAAGAAAGGAAGGTGATCCATCCGCCCAAAAGAGGACAAAGGCAAAGAATTGGAACACATAAATCTTCTTTTTGTAACCAAAAAATTGCAGTGACGATTGAGATCCTAGCATGCTGAAGTTGCATAAATATGTAATTAGAAGAAAGAAAAAGGGCTGGACCTTTTTGGTCGATTGTAATAGAGACTATCTCCTTTTTGAGAATTAATACAAAGAAAATCCAAAGATTCATGATTCCGTCAAGACTGTGTTATGAGTTTGTTTCCTCTGTGATTTCATATTCAATTTCATTTCGCTTATATATGTCTGATGAACGTTTCATTGCAATTTAGTAAAACTTCTACTCTGGTGATCAATTTTTAGTCATCTATATCGTTTACAGTTTTTTCTTTGTATCATCTATTAGCAGGTACAAGACCTATGAACCCTTTAGATTATCATATTTTATGCTTCGTCAAATTTCTTCTTATCTTATTTTCTTCTTCTGTTTACAGGGTGAGATTCTCCCTTGATAGGAGCCTCACGCTATAGACAGCTTAAAGTTTTTCTCACATTTCACACACCGTTTATTTAAAATATAACTCAGTTACAGGAAAAGTCCTTTGGTTTGCACTTTATCTTTAATATTGGATTCAAAAGTTCTCTTTTATAGGATCAAATTGATATAGCATCAAAAACCTCGAACTCTCCTTTAATTTTGCTGTTCCTCCATGATTGTCGCCATTGTAGGATAGCCTAATATTGAACCCGACTTATCAGACCAAACCCATATCGCTTTAAACATTTTTGATACCATACTTAAAACAACCACCACCCGATTAGAACTTGAACGTTCATGGGCCGCGATTGAACGGGATATAAACATTCAGGAATAGTTGGAATCGAGACAACGACAACCTAGAAATTAGCCTTAGCTTCCTTTCTCGAAGGTTGACTCCTCTCCCTTTTTATCCTTTACTCACTTTCGGATGCCTAGACACTGTACTTTATAAGCCTTAAGTACAGACTCTAGAACAACACTACCAATGAGTCACCCAGAAAGAATGAACCTCCATTGGTGCTCTTTCTCTCATACACCCAATTTTCCAAATCTGCATCTGAATAAGCAATTAACTGAAAATTCTTATTTCTGGGATACCACAAACCATAAGTCATTGTTCCCTTCAAGTATTTGAATATTCTTGTGACAGCTACCAAATGACTTTGTTTAGGAGCAGGCTGATAACAACCTAGCATTCCAAAAACTTGCATTATATCAGGATGGGATGTTGTGATGTACAGAAGACTACCTATCTGTTGGCAACAATAATGTAATTTCTATTGTTTATAAGCTACCTACACAGGATCTCTAAATTTCCATTACTCATCATGAGCATCGACACTTATCACTTGTCGCTTTTTACATACCTTCCTTTCCATTTTTGTTTTCATGACTGTAAGCGTGAAAACTCACAGCTGGAATTCACACTTGGTTTCGATTTTGGATCAAAGGATAATTGTTCGTATGGTCTATTGTCGAATTGTCATCCTTCGCTATGAACTTGATGGTTTTCCTAGTTTATAACTCCTTAGTCCTAGTCATGCCTTGGTTACATAAGTGAAAAAACCTCCCACTCATCAATATTTGATTAATATTAATGGGGTTTGATTCATAAAATTCTTTTAACACAATGTTTATTCCAAACTTTTAACTTGTAATCAAGTCATGAATATATGTGCTCTATGGTATACAAGCACTTACATCCTTACACTACCCAAGGTATCATATGAGGTACAACGTGATATTATTGCTATGTATGGCCTTGGGCTTCACTATCTCTTTCCCACGCATGGTGATTAATGCTCCTACCTACCATTTTGAACTGTCACAACATTGTTTTGTTCAGGTCTATGGCTCTGTGTTTTTTCTATCAAACCCTACCTCTGATTTTCGTGTTAATTCCCTACTGTTAGCCATGGCTCCTGTGGTGAGGGTTGAGCCCAATGGTATCCAAACCTTGTTATCGTTTGACAACACAGGAGACGACTTAGAAAGGAATGGCTGGTGTGTGTTTATTGCAAAGTTTGAGGGTTTCAATCTGAGAGTTGCTCAAGAATTCGCGTTGACATTCGACGGTTGCAGA
The DNA here is from genome assembly GCA_009831015.1 of Picea engelmannii. NCBI lineage: Eukaryota > Viridiplantae > Streptophyta > Pinopsida > Pinales > Pinaceae > Picea > Picea engelmannii. The sequence goes on from ML780765.1 coordinate 349,636, forward strand.
GAAAAAATAGGAGACGCGCAGCTTGAGGTAAATGAATATTTTATAAGCCAAGCTATTGGTTTACTAGCTGTGGGGGAAAAGTGGTTCAAGAATGCAAAGGTTGAAGAGGTTCCCTGGTCATTGTTGTTCACCTCAAGGAAAATTACCAGTTGCGACCAAGGTATGCTTGTTTTGTCTCTAAAACCTAGATGGGATGATTTGTTAGCTATTGTGAAACAATTTATTACATGTGAAGGGAGATTTGGGTTGGTTTTCTTGTATCACCTACGATTGCTTATGAGATTTATTGATTTCCCGCTGAACATGCCTTATTTCCTCCTTAGAATTCTATACAAGATGGGAAAGCGGTTTAAGAGGCAGAAGTCTGATTCTAGTTTGTTCCATCATGGTTTAATCAAGATTATCACTATGTATTAGTTGAAATTAAACAACAATTGTTGGGATGCTTTTGTGTTATGAAACGACTTTGGTAATAGTGAGTTGCGGCAAGTTGACAAGACTGTCATCACAAAAACCCTTGTGAAACCTACCATCTCTCCTCCTTCGCTCATGCCCTGTGATCCTATCTCTAATTTGGAACCCTCGACCTACCCTGATTCTACTCAACTAGATTCGTATCCTAAGAGTTGTACTAAGGCTGTTAAAAAACCCACAGGGAAGAAGCTTAGGGGCAGTGTCGATGTCAATTATAAGAATAAAAAGGTCGCTTGTTGGGTTTCACAATGTGCTCGAAACAAACCCAAACCCTGTGCTAACACAAAAAACATAATTGTGGTAAGTGAGGATTCAGATTCGGAAATTGAAAGGTTCTTGGCCGAAGAGTATCCATATTCATATGGACTTTGTCCTGACAGACCCTACGATTATGTTACCAACCTACCACCATGTCTAAAGGACAATCCAGATTTTCCTGGAATCAAACTCTGTGATGAACCTACATGTCAAATGGACGATTCTCCAGCTATTAATACTATTAGTGCCAATACACAGTCTCTACAGTCACATTGTAATGAATGTCGATCCTGGATTGACAAGTATTACAAGGATGTGCCTTTACCACAGTCTCGGCTTAAATCTTTGGAACACCAGGTGGATTCGTTAATGAAGGAGAATAGCAGACTCCAATCCATAGCTCAAACTAAAGACAAATGCCAAAAAACCATAGGGTCTGTTATTTTTAAGAACGTGGAAGCAGCGACAGCAATAGTAAATTCAAAGATTACTTGATTTGTTTGAATCACTTAATTTGAGGTATGATCCTTTTAAAATTTTAGTATGATTCTGTCTTTCTCAATTTAGGATACATGATTTGTTTACACAAATTACTTTTTARTTTGTTTTGATTGATTGAATAAAATATGATTCTAGTTATAATTATAACTAGCTACAAAATCGTGAGATTTTGTAGCTAGTTAGAAAAATTTGAATTACTTGTTTTGATAACTGAAAATACATCTGAAATCTTTTTATTTTTATTTGTTTTTAGAAACCCATGATTTCTAAGGATATTTGAAGCATTTTTGGCATCTCTCAGCCATACTATCTTTATGTTTTTAGTTAATAGATTAGGCTGTTAGTTTTTGGTATCAAGTAAAATCTGGGAGGTTGCATCCCCCACATTTTTTGGAACAAATTGGATGTTATCAATAGGAAACATTTTGTTCCTGGAACCTATATAAGTATGTTATTTTGTAAACTTGAAATCATCTCTTCCTAGGGAAAAAAATATGGATTTTTGATCTACAGACTTGAATAGAATATGATATTTTCACAGCTTTAGCTTCTCCATATCGTGTTTTTATTCAAGTTATGATTATTTTGATTTGTAATTAGATTGTGATTTCTTTACCTAGGTTTATTGCAGATTGGTATGATAAAATTTATATGATATCCATGTTTTATGTCCCATATTTAATATACAGTAATTATTCTATTCAAACTTGAGATTAATAGATTTATCTTCATCATTTGTTGAACAATTATACACAAGTTTTCAGAGTAGGATTTATCTCAATGTGGCCACTTGTGAAATTATAAGATTGTTGTTACTATATCTCTTATATGTTCTATCATTCGTATTCAATCATTACTGCTTCATGTTTACGAGAAGCATTTGTAGGATCTGTTGCGGGCTTGCCTCATCAGACAACAAGATTGGATGCTATACACAGGACGAATATGGGATGCGATAACAGGTCAGTTTGTTAGTTTTATTTCATTAGTTTAATGAATACAAAAAATTTATGTAGTCTAAATATATTCTACTATTTGTTATCTCTGTTTTCAATTATACAGTTTGTTATTCCATTTTTTGTTTATAAACATTATAAGAAAATAAATAAATAAATAAAGATTGAATGATAGCTTAGTTGTTGTTTAATAAATCAATCCATATACGATTTTCATGGATTTAGATTAAAATTGCATTTTGTAAATGTTATATATATATATATATATATATATATATATATTAGAAATAAAGTCATTTGTATATATTGTACATATAATAAATAGACTTATGTTATAAATATTAGTTAGTAAACTATAAATATATATTAGTTCTGTATATAGTTTTCAGCGAGTGTTTTTCACCAAGTTATTTTATCTTCTTTAGTTTATTCATTTTCTTAGGACTTAGATCGGCCAACGGAGCCGCTAAAACCATTGGAGTGGATTAATCCAAATGGCTTGGGTTAAGTAGACAACCCTGGATCGGATTCACTCCTCCAGGTTACGAGCGGTTAATTTCACCCGTCAACAAATGGCACTAGAAGGAGGGTCTGAAAATTATTAATGGCACGAGGAGGTTGTAAGAATCCTCCACCACCTACCCACTCACCTATAGTGACTAGAAGTCATTCAGACGACAACATTGTCCCTCAAACAACAACCACATCAAACAACGATCTATGGATCACAGTTGAACCAGTAACTCCAAATCCTATAGGTGGTGACATACAAGAGATTGTTCGCCAATCTCTCATAAGAACGCACAGTGCCTTAGCTCGTATAAGACAACCAAACAGATCTCTGAACCAACCACTAGACTTCTCTGATATCAGAGAACAACTTGGAGGCACTGACCTTACTTTAAACCCTACAGATCCAGTCCTCACTCATGCAGCAGGAGGATCTGGTATACCACCATCACCACCTCCTTCATCTCCTTTTTCTTCTGGAGAAGAATCCTCTGACGAAGGAAGTTCCTCATCCCAGCCTTCAACACCACCCACACCTATGGCCAACCCAAAAAATCCCACCAGACCCTAGCTCGACCAAGATGTAGTGGCCATACCCGGGCCTCAGCATCCTTTACCCAAACACCCGGAGAAATGGCTCCCTAAATTTGACCCGGACTCCAAACAGATCGCTGAATATCACATCAAAAATTTTATGTTAGCCATTAGACTTCGTAGTGTTGAGAACGAATTTGTAGTCTATAGATTGTTTCCTTACACCTTTGAGGGAAATGCCTCTACCTGGTACTTTGCCCAACAGCCCCACACCATTGTGTCATGGGAGAAATTTGAATCCTGTTTCCTTGAGAAGTTCGAAGACGACAAGTCTCTTGAAGTTCTAGTCATGGAGCTTTCTAGTTTAAGAATGAACCCCAAAGAAAATATCAAATACTTTAATCAAAGGTTCTTGACACTAAAGAACTGAATCCCTACGGATTCAATACCTGTAAAGAATCTTTTTATAGCATACTATACGAAAGCCTTACATCAAAGCATAGCCATTTAGGTAAAAAGATCCAAGAAATCCACGTTGTTAGAAGCCTTCGAAGAGGCCAGTCAGATCAAGAAAGACATCCTCATTTTAAAAGACACTACTAGAAACGAGACAGAGACTAGTTCATATTCCAAAAAGAAAATCGAAATCCTCCCTAGGCCTTCCCAAAACAAAGCTCAACTTGAAAGCTTAGATTTAGAAAACTTACAGAAAGTCGTTTAAAAATTGTCCAATCAAGTTATAGATTTGAAAAGGACGGTTGAAGAAGCTTCTTCGAGCAAAGCGCCTTACAAACCCCCTTTTAGGAAGCCTTTTCCCACCAAACGACCTAATTCAAATACTGAAGGCCTAAATCTAGAAAGCCTACAATTCGCTATTCAAACAATTCTAGAAGCACATGATAACTTGATGCCTCCTGAGATCCCTGAAGAAGTAGCTAAACAAGAGACAATAGAAGAAGATGAATCCTCTCCGAACATTTTTGGACATTTTTCAGATAGAATTTTTCAAGCTAATTTCGAAATAGTGCATCCTTACAATACTAGGAGCAAGACAACAAACAAGCCTTCTTCTGAAATCACTACGAATTTGCCTCCAAAACAGTCTAAATCAACTGAGACTAAATAGAATTCAGTAAACCCAAGCTTAGATTATGATTTGTTTGAAGATCTAAAAAATCTTAGGGCTAACATTTCTGTTTATGAATTATTAAAATTCCCTTTTCTTCTGCAAAAAATGCTACAAAATATTGCAGAGAACAACAAAAATGCCAATCCGAGCAGTAACAAAGGTGTTCAGAACAACCCCAAAGTCCCTCAGAAGTCCTTCGCCAAAACTACTTCTGATCCTCACGATAAAAGAGACCTTCCTATAAATAATGTAACAAATGTGGATAAATCAGTTTTAGAGGCCGCGAGTAAAAAGAAACAAGCTTCCACTATTAGTACTCGCATAAATGTCCCTCCATTTTTGTTAACTTTTGAAATTTTCAATAGGAACGTACAGAACTGCATGGTAGATTCAGGTGCGCCATCTAACGTAATTCCTTGGTCTGTTTGTCAAAAGATTAATGTCGAAGTTCAACCATCCAGCTTGATTGAACTAGTGTTAAAGTTATAGGCGAATTGAGAAATGTGCTTATAAGATTGTCATCTAACCCTAAAGTTCATCAAGTGATTGAAATTATTGTTGTAGATATCCCATAATTTTATGGTTTGTTTTTAAGTAGAGACTGGTCAGAACAACTACATGGCTATTTTGCGACAGATTGGTCTCACTTATGGCTACTCGAGAATGGAAAGCCCAAAAGAATCAAGGCAAATCATGAATGTTATCTAAAGTTCACGGTGAATGATTTAAATGATCCCAATGAACCATTCACTCCTTCTGGCGATTCACCCGAAATACAAGGGATGGATACGTTTTTCGGTAATTTCGTGGCCGAAACTTCCACCATCACTAACCCAGAACAACAGTCTGAAATTTTGACATATACACAGCGAACAACTTCTGCCCAGTAGTCACATGCAACCGACAACAATCAAATATGGTCTCTTTACTTTGACCGGTCAAAATCCAAGGAAGGAGTTGGTGCAGGTTGCGTGCTCATCGATCCAGCAGGTAACAAGACCCTGATTGCCTACAGGTTAGAATTCGAATGTACAAACAACATAGTATAATATGAGGCACTATTGCAAGGCCTCAGAAAAGCATTGGATATGAACGTTCAAAATTTGACTGTCTTTGGTGATTCAAAAATAGTGGTTAGACATGTAAACAATTCTATCCACTGTTTATCTCCGCACCTTAAAAGCTACCAAACTGAGGTATGGAATTTAATGAACAAGTTCTCCACATTTAACATAAATTCTATTCCTAGATTGAATAATTCAGAATCTGATTTGTTAGCTAACGTAGCTTTAAATATTTTCCCTGTAGAAGGCTTATCTCCGAATGCATTCTCCATCGAACTGTTGTTCAAACCATCCATTCCAGACAACATCATGAATTGGAGAGTCTTCGATGACGATCAACAGATTATAAGTTTCCTGCATATGGAAGAAACTTTCCAGGGCGCGGTGATCGACGAAGGTACCCATGATGAAAATCTTTTTGACTTTACGGTAATACCAGATCCAAGATCTCCAGAATCTTCATCATACATGGTAAATTCTATCACGAAATCTATAGTTAGATTAGAAAAATTTTATGATCTTCACGACAAGTTCAGAAAATTAGTGAACTATAAAATGAATAGTTCCTCTTTGACGCATGAAAAAGTGAATTTGGGAACTAACGACAACCCACAGTGCATTAATTTAGGGGTGGGGTGTTTTGAGCAAGAAAAATTAGCGTTTATTAAGTTTTTTAAGGAATTCAAAGATGTTTTTGCTTGGACGTATGACAACCTAAAAACCTTTGATCCTAACATCATACAACACGTTATTCCTATGAAACCCCAAATCCAACCTTTTCAACAAAAGTTAAGGAAAATGCACCCAAAACTCGAACCAACTGTCAAGAAGGAATTAAAAAAACTCCTGAACGCTAAGATAATCTTCCCAATTAGGCACACACAATGGGTCTCTAATCTTGTCCCTGTCCGAAAGAAGAGTGGTGAAATATGACTATGTGTCGATTTCCGAAATCTTAATTGAGCTTCTAATAAAGACAACTACTCTGTCCCTCCCATGGAACAGATCCTTCAACAAGTATCTGGTTCTAAAATATTATCCTTGTTGGATGGTTTTTCAGGGTATAACCAAGTCCTGATGTCCCCTCCAGACCAACTCAAAACCACCTTCCGCACTCCATGGGGCACCTACACTTATAGAAAGATGCCCTTTGGACTCATAAACGTTAGTGCCACTTTCCATAGAGCGATGGACATCGCTTTTCGAGGCTTAATCAATCAATCTATAGTAGTTTACCTGGATGATGTCACTGTCTTATCGAAAAATAAAGAAGATCATCTAGCTCATTTAAGATCCGTTCTACAGCGATGTCGTAAGTACGACATTTCTTTGAATCGTAAAAAATCTATTTTCGCAGTAGAACAAGGTAAACTCCTAGTGTTTACACCCAATTCGTCACTTGATGAGCAAATTAAGGATGCTTACATGCCCAGTTGGGCTCTGCTAGGCATGACAGCTGTGAAAGGAAAGGTTAGAAAAATAAACTACAAAGTTAGAAACAAGAATTAAACAAAAACCAAATGAAACTATGAGCATATAAAAGAAATGAAAAATAAATGTAAATGGACCAATATCACCAATGCATAAGCTGATCTTATTGATGAAATCCAAAGACACACAATGGAGAAAGAGGACTTGGGTCCCTTCCCTCTCCAATGGAAGTCTCTTGAGGCCCTCAACTGATTGCTCTCCTTACAATGAAAAGATGAATATGTGGGTGAAAGAACTCCAAGCTTATCCACTCTAGTGAGAGGTGGAAAGCCCTATGAAATGGTGTTGATTATGTCTATTGCCCAAGAATGAGTCTCTAGCAATCTCAATAGCATAACAATACAAAGAATTCCTTGAGAAAATGGTGGTCATCCATGGCTTTTTATAGCCAAGCATTGGGTTATTATGCAACCTCTTTTGAATGTGAAAAGGGGTTCTTTAGGGCACAATTAGGTCTTTGACCAGCCCACCATGAGGATTGAGCTCAGATTTGGTGTCAAATCAACTTGGGAGCCGATCCATTAGTGGTTGGGAGGCCGTCCAATTTCAATAAATGCATCTTTTAGCAGGCGCGCGGGTTTTTCGCCCCACAGCCGCGCCTTGTGCACATATGCGCACTTTGTACTTTTCTGTTACGCGCGTGCGCGCGCGCGGCCAGATGATGTAAAGCGCCTTTCAATTTTTTGGGTCATTTGTATAGTTTTTTGACCCTTTTGCAATGCTGAGGAATTAATATTGTGCCATGAATGACTTTTTCCTATTTTGATGATGCGGAGTTCTTGTCACCCTGTGCGGACGAAATTTCAGTGATAACAGATGCCCCCTGATGGATGAGGTTAGGAGCAAAACGTATAGCCGGAATTCATCAATGTTTCTTTTACTGAGAATGGTGTTGTAAGGGAGAGCAAGAGTGGGACCGTATAGAGAAATCCGTTGGAGAAGAAAGGAACCTTGAGATCCCAACCTTCCATAAGGTGTGTATCAATATACAAGTGTGTACAAACGAGTCAGGCATGCCCCATGCTCGTGTGATGTAACTCTGAAGAAAAAATGTCTGAAGTGTTGATGTAGACAACTGCAGTGCCCTCGGGGGCGTAATGATAAAGGCAGAAGAAAAGTCGGCAAAGGAACATACTCTGAACCAGTGGTAATGGTCGCGGAAGTAAACAACGACGGTGATGTGGGCATTGGTGGCCCTACCAAGTTCAGAGGTCTTTGGCAACTGATAATAAAAACTGCAATAGTCGCAAAGTAAGACCCACCGCAACATGAGAAAGTATTGGTGTCGAATGTTATGGGGGTCAACGACAGCAAGGAGCAATGGTGTTTCCCCCTGTGCCGTCTGAGATCTCTCATTGAATGGGAAATGAGAATCAAGATACTGTCGCCCTTTTGGAAAAGTGTGTTGATGTCGACAAAAGGGGGACGCGACTCCCAGAAGCAAAGGGATTCATGGAATCTATGGTGGTGAGGAAGTGGCAGAGGTACATGGACGAGGTCAAGAAGTGGGAAGACTCAAGACTGCCCTTGGCTGGAGAATGTATGAGACGAACAGTGGCCGCAACCGTGTGACAAGGTCGAGTGTCGAGGGGACGCCAAGACCGAGGATAAGTTGTGCCAGAGGCGGGACAAGGTGAACACATTCAGAGGATAAATGGTAAGTGACCTGGGTAGTACTATGAATATATAGACAATGCCGACGGGGGTAAATGAGAAGTAATTCTCCAACCAAGGGTGACATGGGTTGCGTGTGGCCAAAAGGAAAGTAGGTCGCCAACAGTGACGACAAAAAACAAAGAACCGAACATGTGTTTGTACAATAAATAATGAAGAATTTTGGGGGAAAAATGTACAAATACAGAAACGGGTGCCCCAGTGTGAAATGAGTGCCCCAGGGAGGGAAAAAATTTCTTGGAAAACTGATGCAGGGTGGGGGCCCCATTGGCGATTTTCTGTATGAGGTAGGTGAAATGGAGATAGGTTCGCAGATGGGCAAACAGATGGTGGATGAAATGGAGGGTTCATGGTCCTGCGGATGTGCAGGTAAAACGAACTGAAGCATAAAGCGATGATCTGGGAGTCCATGTGGGAAAGCTAGCAAAATGAGGAGAAGGAGTATGTGGTTGATCTGCAACATGATGAAATACTAAGAGGACTCCCATCCCTAAAGGGTAAGGAAGAACAACATGAGTGTCATAAAAAAGGGTGCTATGAAATGAGACAACTCATGTGGGTAAGAAAGCTACCGGGTACCAGTACCGTAGATGAAAAATAGAGGTGTGAGTACTACAGAGCCGGAAATGGGTATCCTAAAGGCCAAAATCAGGGGGTGTGACTGGGAATGTAAATGCAATACAACGGGAGAGACTACATGCCAGTGCTGAGTATATACCTGAAGGAATGATGCGAAGAGAGGATGACCAAGTACCTGCATAGAGAACAACCAAATACCCAAAGTGAACAATATCTGAAGAGAAGAACAAATATGAACATGTATTAGGTAAATGTGACAATGCGCGTGCGTACCTGGTCATGATATGAAAAAAAAAAAGGTGCCCCGGGGGCTCAGGATGAAAAGTGGCCCGGGGACAGTCACGATGTAGGGGGCAGGACGCTGATCCCGTGGCTGAAGAAGGTTCGAAAAATGGACGCCGTGGGCTCCTGGAATGGTGAGTGGAAGTTTGGAAAAAGGCCTATATATAGTTGTAGGGCCCACATTGCCACCTCATTTGTACCTGCTGCTACAGTGAGTTTACGAGCAGATTCAGAGGAGATTGCGTGATTCCGAGAGCACGAGGTATCCGATTCACGGCGTGCGAGTTTCAGGTTAGTGGTCTGAACATCCTGCATAGTTATAGGTTTCCAATTTTTGGGCAGGGTAGGTATGGGGGGTCGTACGGGAGTTTTTAGGGGGTTTAGGGTAGAGGAGGGGCCCACATGCGCGGGCGACTCGGTGGAAGGCACGCATGAGTGCGCACCTGTACCCTGGAAAAGCGCGCATGTGTGCGCTGGAGAAGGAAATTAAGGCACGCCTTAGGGGCGCGCCTGTGGGGTAAACAAGCGCGCATGAGTGCGCGCCTGTAGGGTGAACAGGCGCGCACATGAGCGCGCCTGGCGCGCATGTGTGCGCGCCTGTTTTTCCCACAGGCGTGCTCACGAGCGCGCCTGTGGGAAAAATAGGCGTGCACACATGCGCGCCTGTGTTGTGGACAGGTGCGCATGGGTGCGCGCCTGTGGGTGATAAAACCGCGCCTTTGAGGCAAGGTTTCAGGGTGAAAAAATTAGCTTATTGATGTATTGGATGATTGCCTAATCTAATATAGGACTTTGGGTTGTGTGCAGGTGGCGAGCAGGGATCATGGATGTACGGTGGCGGGAGCGAGACTGGTCACAGCTACGAGAGGCTGTGACCAATGCACCGCCGGCAGTTCAAGCTGTAGTTCGAGCAGCTTTAGCAACCAGTGGGTTGCTAAAGTTTTTTGATTGCTCTTTGATACGGTCGCAGGAGTACTTGCTCCAGTTTTTGGTCGAGATGTGGAGCCCTGATCGACACTGCTTCTTCGTGTGAGGAGAGGAGATTGCCTTCACGGCGGTGGAGGACACCTACTTTTTGACGGGGCTCCCCTTTCGGGGAACACCGTTGCCGACAGATCCTGTGCTGCCGAGGGATACTCATTTGGAGACAGTCATCGAGCGATACTGCTCAGGCGAGCACTATATGACTGGGTCGGCAGTGAGCATCAGTGCGATAGATGTCCTACTGCATCGTTGCATAGCAGCGATGATAGTGCGGGTGTATGGGTCCCGAGCGCCCCACCGGATTAGTGGTGGGGAGTTGATTTTGATGGAGAGGGTGGTGGTGGGCCGTGAGCGGTTCGCCTGGGGTTTGACCCTTCATGCGCGGATGATCGCGCAGCTGGACCGGTGTCGGTCCACAGGTGCCGGGGAGTTCGCATTTGGCTCCATTCTGGTGGCCTTTTTCTTGGAGAGGGTGTCGATGATGCGCCCGAGGGTGCTACTGGAGGCATCAGGGGTACGAGAGCTGTGTTTGAGGTGGTGGTCATAGATTTTTCTTTGCCACAGCGGTGGCGAAGGCGGACACTACTTTACTGTGCAGGCGACGCAGATATGGTGGTAGATGCCGCAGGTGATGCTGCAGTTCCCTTATGCTGGGGTAGACTTTCGGGGGGACCCGGAGATGGTATTACCTCCTGGGGAGGTTTTTGATCATAGAGGTATGTTATGTATTTAGATGTTTTGATTTTCGCTATGATTTTGATATACTAGTGCACATGTTTGATGTATAGACACTGATACCATCTGTTGTTGCTTGTTTGGTGCATGTGCAGATTTGGCACCTCGCGGGCGTGAGGTGGAGTTATATAGACCGTCGGTGCAGTGAGAGGGGCGACCTCTGCATGGAGAGAGGCGACCACGGGATGAGGCTGCGGGGGCACCAGCAGAGCCTGGGAGACCGGCGAGGAGGCCCCGATTTGATGACCCTGGTGCGGAGCCGTCTCATGCTCCTCCGGCGGCAGCCGGAGGGGAGTTGGATGATATATTCCATCGTTTTGAGACAGTGTTTCGGGGCATGCATGAGGGCATGTGGAGCCATATCCAGGACGAGGAGTTCCTGGAGAAGTGCATCGGGTTTCCGCCACCATGGCGGTCCATCATGTGACGAGCAGCTGTGCTCGCCGCTATGACGAGTGGACGCCTGCCGCCTGAGCAGGGGGGTCCAGCAGGTGCTCCACCACCACCGCCTGGGGCGGGTGGGGGTGGGCAACCACCTCCTCCTGAGGGAGGGGAAGATGGGGGTGCGATAGAGGCACCCTGATGGATATAAGTATATGATATACCTTTTTGATAGGCTGGTGAGCCGATTTTTGTACCATGATATGGCATGGGCCGGTGGGCCAATGTATTTTTTGTGTATGTAAACATTTGGATGGCCTGAGAGGCCCACATATATATATATGAGTATACATGTTGTTTGAGATCCAAATGTGGTTTACATGTGTTTTTGGTTTGATGATGATGATGTTGATTCTATCTATATGCTGTGACAGGATATATTTGATGTTTATGTATGTGTAGCTTGATGTGATATATGCCAGTCTAGCACCATGTTAGCTATTTCATCTGTTATTTGATTCAATTCTCTGGAAATATGTGTAAATGTAATGCAATCAAAATGTCGAGATAATAATCTAACCTGCAGGTACTTGCGAAAGAGGCACGGATCGCATACACGGTACACATTGTTGAGTTGAAGAACGACGAGTTGGGAGTCGAGGAAAACGCTAAGGTGTCGAATATGATGATGCTGGGCGTTGGTCAGGAGGCCAATGACAGCAGTGTATTTGGCTTGGTTATTGGTTGCTGGCCCTAAACAGATGCCGCTGGAATGTAGCATTTCATGTGAAGGGGTGTAGAGAGCCCAAGCAGCCGAAGCGAGATGTTGTGTCCAACGGCTGGCGCCGTCGGCGTAACCAATGTGGTAAGCTGGTGGAGGAGTCATCTGTCAATAGCACAAAGGATAGTTTAGATGTGGGATCAAAAAAGATTAAAAAACGCTAAAAAAGAAAAACTAACCTAAAGTAGTTTGACTACGTTTAAGCATAAAATTTCTTGAGGTATAACCCATTGACGGGTTCTTTGAGCGTGAGGCCTTCTGGGGAGGCCAGGATGTAGGCGCCTTTGGTGAGGCAATGTTGGATGATGTAAGGGCCATGCCACAGTGACTCGAATTTGCCGTGGCCAAAAGTATCATGAGCGATATCATAGGCTAGGACAAGGTCGCCTTCACGAAATGAGCGAAGGTTGACATGGCGATCAAAGGTAGCCTTGGATCATTTTTTAGCTGCCTCGTTGTTTTGTAATGAGGATCGACGATCTTCATCCAGCGACTCTAAGTTCAGCAAGCGCTGCTCCATTGGAGTAGTGTCAGGTAAAAGCTCGATTGCGGTGCGAAGGGTGGGAATTTCGCACTCAATGGGAAGAGTTGCCTCGACCCCATGGACCAAGTGGAATGGCGTGAAACCCGTGGCGGTCTTCACTGCCGTTCGATAAGCCCATAGCGCGGAAAATAACATATGATGCCAATTGGTTTTATGCTTATTCACCGTGCGCTGTAACATGGTCTTGAGGACTTTGTTTACTGCCTCGACCTGTCTGTTTGACTGAAGATAGTATGGTGAGGCAAACTCGTGAGAGAATCCTAACCGAGATGAGAGTTCGATGAAGATCTCATTCTCAAAATGTTTCCCATGATCGGAAACTAGTTGGAGTGGTACTCCGAACCAGGATATGACGTGATTGAAGAAAAAACGCGCTGCTGTGTCAGCGGTGTTGTTGAAGGTAAACATAGCTTCAGCCCATTTGGTGAAGTAATCGACAGCGACCACAATGTATTTGTGACCATTGCTGGAGGGGGGATTACAAGTCATAAAGTCAATGCCCCATTTACAAAAGGGGCCTGCAGTAATGACAGGGTGAAGAAGGGCGGGGGGAGCACGGGCTTTGTTGGTATAGAGCTGACATTGCTCACAGCGTTTCACGGCATGAATGCAATCATGAAACAGGGAYGGCCAAAAATAACCGGCCCGGATAATCTTCTGAGYCGTGGAGATGCCCGAAAGATGGCCCCCACATGCGCCACTGTGGCAGTCGTTTAAGACTCTATCGGCCTCGTCAATGGTCAGGCAGCGACGAAGAATGGTGTCGACGCCCCACCGATATAAGATGTCACCGATGAGGAGATAGCGGGGGGCCTGATGGCGAATGCGTCGACGATCATATCATGATAGGTGATTACCAAAATTTTGAGTGCGTAGGTAGACGAGAAGATCGCCATACCAAGGATCATCGGAAGCGATGTAAAAGAGATGTTCGTCGGGGAAGTCGGTATTGACGGGGGTACTGGGTGTGTCAGAGGGAAGGGTCGTGACAAGTTCGGCGAGAACGAGGGCCTTCTTACTCTTAGGTGTTGAGAACTCGAGGTCATACTCTTGAAGGATAACGATCCATCGAGCGAATTTGCCGTTAACTTGGCGATGACTGAGAAAGTATTGCATAGGGTTGGAATCTGCGACGACCTTGGTGGTGCGAAGCAGAATGTAATGGCACAGTTTCTGAACTGCAAGGACAACTGCAAGAGCAAGTTTCTCCTCATGTTTGTACTTCAGGGGTGGTCCTAAAAGATTCTTACTGACGTAGTAAATGACGTGTTCACGAGTGTCATCTCCGATCTAGACGAGGACGCCGGCTACTGATACAGCTGATGCTGATACGTAGAGGATGTAGTCGCGATTATAGTCAGGTGCACTAATTAGAGGTGCATTGGAAAGCGCTGCTTTGAGATCGTCAAACGACTGTTGGGCATAGTCGTCCCAATGAAAAGGGATTTCGTGACGTAGTAAGTGAAGGAAGCCATGTGCACATATGGCGTAATCAGGAACAAAGCGCCTGAGAAAGTTAGCTTTGCCCTGTAGACTCTGTAGTTGTCATAAATTCTTAGGAGGAGGAAGTTCGGTGATGGCTTGGACTTTGAGGGGGTCCACGGTAATACCGCTTTGGGAAACGATGAAACCGAGGAGGCTCCCTGCGGTGACGCAGAACACACACTTGAGAGGATTCAGGCAGATGTTGTACTGACGACACCGTTGAAAGATGACTCGTAAATCATCGAGGTGTTGGGTGCGTTTCTTAGAACGAGCGGTGAGGTCGTCCAAGTAGGCGAGAATGATTGCAGCTAGATCATGAAAAATGTATGTCATGGCCCTCTGGAAAGTTGCGCCGGCGTTTTTGAGGCTGAAGGGCATGACACGATATGTAAACGTACCCCACGGGGTAATGAATGCAGTTTTATATTGATCGGCTGGGTGAATTTGAATTTGGTTATAGCCAGAGAATCCGTCCATAAAGGAAAGATCCTCATGGTCGGCGCAGTCGTCGATAATCTGATCGATGAAAGGCATTGGGAAGTTGTCCTTTGGACAAGCGTTGTTGAGATCGCGAAAGTCGGTGCAAACGCGGATGGTGCCCTGTTTTTTGTCGACGGGTACAGGGTTGGAAACCCACGAAGTGTAAGCGATGGGGTAAATAAAGCCGGCTGTACGTAATTTGTCAATTTCGGCTTTGATGGTCGAGGCCTTGGCTGGGTGTAGCGGTCGTTGTTTCTGGCGAATAGGTGTGATGTCAGGCCAGGTGTCGATGCGATCTTCGACAATAGATGGCTCGAGGCTAGGCATCTATGTGTATGACCAGGCGAAGATATCCCTGTATTCCTGGAAGAGGGTTTTATATGCGGCAATTTCCTGAGGAGTGCAAGCCGCTCCAATGATGATCTCTTCGACGATGCCCGGTTTAATGGAAATGTTGATTTTGATGGTGGGGGAGATGTTGGCCAAATTCCCTTCTTCAAAAGCATCGGGTGCAGGGATAGGATTGTTGAACCAATCGATAGTCCCTGATGGGATAAAGTCTTTGGTTTCGACCGCGTAAATGGGATTGTGGCTAGGAGGCATGAGGGCTTCCTACGGAAGGAAGAGTGCACGATGATGTAGTGCATCCCAGGGAGAGTCTGGGCGTTGTATCTCTTCCAATATTTCTTCGTCGCACTGTAAACGACGGGAATATAATGGGTCGTGAGGAGTGATCTCAGTGATAGGGTGATTGCCCCCTGCTGAAGAAACAGAGGGGGTATCGCTAGGAGAGGGTGAGGGTTCACTCGACATAAACCATATATTGAGGTACTGAGGAGTACCCATAGTAGTGGGATGGAGACTCTCTGTAGAGGAATGAGCAGGAGAGTTAGGTGGGTTACGGGGTAAATCCTCAGATACGTCATCTAAGAACCACGGAGGCGTAGGGAGTGCCTCGGGCTCGGGAGAAATGACGTGAAGATCTGCCAGTGGCGAAGTAAGGTCAATTACCTCTGCTGTGGGTCGGTGTAGCAGGGCTAACTGACGTTGCCGATATTCGATGATCATCGGACACTGGTATGTAAAATGAGCCAGTGAATCGCAAAGAGAGCAAGGGCATCTCATGCGTTCATTGACTGAAGTAGTGACATAGCGAATGTCAGTGAGAGGTGTTGTGGATGATGTAGGAGGGCGTGGGTTGTTCTGAAAGTCGCGGCTTACTATGGCTAATGCCTGCCGGAAACGAGGTAGTGCTAGACAATGATGGGTGTAATGGCCATACTCAGAACAGATGGCACACGCGAATTTGGTCTTCAACCCTTTACTACTAGAAGTTTGAGTGGTAGCAGTAATAATGGGTGGTGTGGGGGTTGGATTAGGGGGAATCAAATTCCATAATTCTGGTAGTGAGGGGAAATTGTTGGTTTGGTGACCCTCTTTGTCACACAACGCGCATGGTGGTGAGATGCGTGGAGGAAGTGGAGCTGTGGGATCCTTTGTCTTTTTCCTGCCCCCAGCGGTAGCAGGGGGGGTAGGGAGTATGGGGGTGTTGAGGGTAGTAGGGTGAGGACAGGAATCGTCATGGGGAGTCCTGCCTATGGGCAAGGGACCATCTCAGGTGGATGTAAGTACCACACTGGGATTGCTAACACCATATTGGGAAGTGTGAGCGTTGCGGCTACCTGGAAAGCTTCTACACCGGGTGGTGGGTAAAAGAAGGGAATTTGAGTGAGGGGTCGGGGAACTGTCTCCCAAAGGGGATTAGGCCCTTGTGGAGGTGTGGATTCGTGGACCGTAGGGGTCGGTGAGTGTGCAAGAGGCTCCTGTGGGAGTGGTGCTGCGACTGGTGAGATGTCAGGAATGACTGAAGCCTCCTGAGGAGGATGAGCATCCTCCTGAAGAGTTTCCTTCGAGGAAACAACGCCTACTTGGCTAGGGGGAAGGAGTGGTGGTGCTCCATGATACGTCCCTAACAAGGATGGATCTTTAAAAATCCCAGGACCCATCTCGACGAGTGGGTAGACGTATTGGTTTGAATGAATGAGAGGAAGAATGTTATCGAGATTGACAGATGGGTTAGGCTCGTAATCCGAGACTTGGTCGATGGTCACAATCTTCCCATTGTGAGGGAACATGATTGTCCTAAAGACTGATGATGCCACTGCCTTCATAGTGTACATGTAGCTACGTCTGAACAAGATGTTGTAATCGAGTGTGACGTCGATAACTTCGATATCAATGAGAATGGTTTTGCCTCCGAGTTCAACGGGGACATTTTGGAGGAGCCCTTCTGGAGAGGATGGTCGTCCTTCATAAGCTCGTAATGTGATGGCGGAAGGTATGAGTTATGGAGAACCAAGTTTCTTCCATACTGTTTTGGACATGATGCATGTAGATGCCCCTTCATCGATGATACATCGATGGACGGTGATGTTCCGTATTTTTACTAGTACTTGAATAGCAACTGCGGCAGGAAGACGCGGTTCACAGTTATCAAGGTCGAAGGTGATGAGTCGAGTATCGGCAGGGTCGACTACTCCCATCACGGAAAGTAGTGATTTCCGTTGTGTTGGAAAAGTCTGGAGGACTTCCAGAACTGACATGGCAGCCGGGGATTGTGCCAAGTCATCTACCAAGCTGTAGTTATGTGCTGCTCTAGCCTGTGGGTTGTGAACATTCCTACGTAAGGGGATGCGAGGGATGCGTAATGGTGGTTCGGCCGAAGGGCGGGGAATTACCAATGGGGGGCCTGTTGGTGTAGGGTTTGTTTCTGGAGGTGTAGGAGTAGACTCAGCTGTTGCAGGATACTGACGATTGCGTGTTTGCAGAAGGATTTCTTCCTCACTGGTGAGGAGAATTGTTCTTTCTGCTGGATTGTTGGGATTGTGATATTGGCCCACCTGAGGTGGGGGATGCCGTGTGTCCTATTGGGTGTTTATCACACCTTGATGTGGTATAGGATTTTGCAGTACGGCGGGAGGGGGTTGTAGTGCATATTGTTGTTGTGCCTGTTGAGGGGCAGGTTGCGCTGGGGAAGGGGGAATGCTTCCAGAGTCTTTCAACCTCTTGAAATCAACAATCTGGGGGCAATGGTGGGTGTAATGACCGTACACTCCACAAAGAGAACAAGGGTGGATGGTTTTAACCGTATTCCGTCCTTGGCGTTTGTTGTTATTGCCCCCTTGGGGGTTTTGGTTCCCTTGGTTCGGGTTTCCCCCAGTGGGTTGCTGCTGTGGGGGTTGATTCCCGCCTTGACCGGGGTTATTTTTGTTCCTATTCCGTCCTTTCCTCCTGTTATTGTTTGATGGATGAGTTGGGTTGGCTGTATTTAATTGTTCAAAATTCTGGTAATGTTGAGCAGCAGAAGGTTGAACAAAATTCACCCTCGCATTTGGATGTGGGGGAGCCATAGGTTGTGGAGGCCCGGGAAAAGGGAAGTATGGATTTTGCGGTGGTACCGACCCATAGGGTACATAGGAAGGCTGCGTTCTTTCACTAGTATTATAAGTTGATGTTGAGGGGGTACCGCTGGTTGAGGGAATAGGTGGATGTATGGGAGGTGTCGGTGGTGGTCCACTGATGGGTGGAGGTATAGCAACAGGATACGGCTGTTGATAAGGGGGTGGGGGAAAATAAGGAGTGCCCCCATATGCTGGCGGGTATTGAGGTGTTCCATACATCGGTGGTGGTTGGGGTTGTGGACCATGGTGTGTGGTGGCACCTATTAGTCCATCTGCTGAGTGAGACATCCCAGGTTTGTCCTGGCCAAATGGCACAGGTTTTGGAAGATCAAAAAGTACTGTGTACAAGTATCCTGACTGTGCRTAAATGAGGTCATATTGTTGAGCCTTGATGATGGCTTCCTCTTTTGACTGTGGGAAGGTGGAAGCTACATCCTTACCGAGGAGAGCAACAAGTGATCTAAGAAACCAGTCAAGACATTRTTGTTTGGTGGTTTCTTCTTTACACAAACTACGTCGCCTACGCCACTCATGAATGTGGTCAGCAATGTGGGTGGCTGAGGACTGTTTGAAATTGGACAGTAGTTCTAGACCATTGTCATGTCGGATGGGTAGTTGGAAGAAAGTTAAAAAGGCTTTGGCCAAGGATTCAAAGGTCGTGTGGGACCCAGATTTTTCGTCAACATACCATTTGGTTGATGGGCCAGTAAGTGTGCATTGAAAAAGACACAGTCTGACGGAATCCTCCATGATGCTATTGGAAGAACACCATAGATGAAAAGTCATGACATGATTGGCGGGGTCATCCCCTGCCTTCCCTTCAAACTTTGGTATGTCTGAAGGAAGTTTGGTTGGCATTGCAGGCCATGTGGCGTCATGCAATATAGGATCATTAGTGAGCTTGGTAGATCCGGAATGTTGAGAGAGGCCAAGTATGGCATCTGTAGGGGGGGGAGGGTTAGCTCCGGCCATGGTGTGTTGTGATCCTGATCCTTGATGGGGACTAGGTGGGTTAGTGCTCCCTCCTTGAGAGGAAGTGGGTCCCCCGCTTCCGTGTAAAGGAGAGCTAGAGGATGGGTGACCTTGGGAAGTGGACCCAAGTAAGGTAGAACCAAGCAAAGTTGATCCTAGGACGGTAGCACTCACAGGAGTGTGTGAACGAGTATGACCAGATACTCCCCCTAAGATAGGTGGGAGATTTAGAAAGCGTCGTGAACGACGGGGATTCTGTGGTTCCCCTATGATGCCAGACTAACTGTGTGAAATGTGTGCAATAAGTGGTGAGAGAAAATATAGAAACAAGAGTCTTTTGTTGTGATGGTCTACCCAATATATGTATCAAAGTCAAACTGTAATCAGATGTGCATCATACATAAATGAAAAAGATGCATATATGTGAGTAAGAGGGTTTTGTCTGCGTGGGGGAATAAAAAAGAAAGCAAATGCTCGTGTCCTAGAAGACGTAGCGTCCTTCCTCTCAAATAGCACTGGACCTTCCAATAGCTCTCAACAGTGGGGTCTGAAGTCATCGGAAGAGACA
Organism: Picea engelmannii; assembly: GCA_009831015.1. Classification (NCBI taxonomy): domain Eukaryota; kingdom Viridiplantae; phylum Streptophyta; class Pinopsida; order Pinales; family Pinaceae; genus Picea; species Picea engelmannii. Next base: position 369,479 of record ML780765.1, read on the forward strand.
CTAGTGAAGGATGAAATAAATGGTTATAATGAGGGGTAGAGGGTGCAATATCCCGAAAAAGATAGCGATACCTCCCAATAGCCACACAAAATCCAATCAAGGTGCGATTGCAGCCCACAATCGCCACCTGGGTAGATGCCCTACAATTGGTCACTAGGTACCTCTGTCCAAGCGCGGCATTTAGATTTTCGGCCTAAGAAATGGGTCACGGGATGGATCCCGTCCAAGAGGTGGGTGCCTCAAGGGGGGACGCATAGAACAACCGGACCTCGGCCTTCGACCCTTCACGGGTATCTCCCTGCCTTATG
>ML780765.1:372222-416540 GCA_009831015.1 Picea engelmannii
CTTTCAATTTTTTGGGTCATTTGTATAGTTTTTTGACCCTTTTGCAATGCTGAGGAATTAATCTTGTGCCATGAATGACTTTTTCCTGTTTTGATGATGCGGAGTTCTTGTCGCCCTGTGCGGACGAAATTTCAGTGATAACACCTAAGATTCATTGTATCGAGTGAAGGGATGATTATCAACCCTGAAAGAACTCAAGACATTTCGAAATTTCCTCCTCCCTCATCAAAAAATTCCATGCAATCTTTCTTAGGTCAGATATACTTTGTTAGGAGATTCGTCCCCAGCTTTTCAGAAATGGTGAGACCATTACAAAACCTAATAAAAAAAGACGTACAGTACCATTGGGGACCTTTAGAAAGCCAGGCTTTTAATTCAATAAAAAATGCCATAATATACGCTCCTTCGCTAATGAGCCCCGACTTTTTGCAAGACTTCACCCTCTACATGTTTGCTTATGACCATTCATACGTTGTCGTCCTAACTCAAAAGAATGTTGAAAACAACGAAGTCCCAATCGCCTTTATGAGCTCAGCCTTCAAGGGGGTGGAACTTAATTACCCAGTAGTATATCAGCAAGCATATGCTATTTTCAAAGTAGCAAAGCACTTCCGATCTTATCTTTTGAAATCTAGGACGAAAATCATTGTCCCTTACCCGTCTGTCAGAAATATGTTAGTACAGAAAGAACTAGGAAAAAAAAGAGCAAACTGGGTCACATCCTTGCAAGAATATGACATAGAAATCACCCCAGCACAAATAGTAAGAGGCCAAGGGTTATGCAAATTGGTCACTGATTCAGCTGTAGGACAACAAGAGGAAAATGATATGTTAAATCCAGTACAATACTATCAAAATCAAATTTGTTGTGCACAAAACCCTGTTAGTCCCTGGTATGATGATATAAAATTTTGTGTTATACACGGATCAGCTCCTCGTCACCTTGATCCCACAAAAAGGAGAGCATTAATATTAAAATCTACTTCTTTTCAGTTGATTAATGGTATTCTGTTTCGTCAAAATTTTGATGGAGTACTAATGCGTTGTCTTTAGAAAGATGAAGCAGAAAAAGTCTTATTGGAATTGCATGTAGGAGAAGCTGGTGGGCATTTTGGTGGACATACCACTGCCCATAAAGTATTAAGAACATGTTATTACTGGCCTACCCTTTTTAAATACGCTCATGCTTTGTGTCGCAAGTGTGTAATTTGTCAAAAAGCATCCGGACAGATACAGAAACCAACCTTCCCTCTGCAACCAGTTTCAGTAGACTCCCCTTTTCAGCAGTGGGGCCTAGATATTATAGGCCCAATCAATCTTCCATCCTCACAACAGCATAAGTATATCATAACAACCACATATTACTTCATTAGGTGGTCTAAGGCTGCCCCATTAAAAGATGTGAATACCAACCAGGTAATATCTTTCTTGAATTCAAATATTATTACTCATTTCGGTATCCCTGAATGCCTGGTATTTGATAATGCTTCTTATTTTTTGTCTCTTGAGATGAGTGATTTCTCTCTAGAAAAAGGAATTAAATTAAAGTATTTTGCCAGCTATTACCCCCAAGGCAATGGTTTGGCAGAATTGACTAATAAAAATATAATCAAAATTATCAAGAGAACCGTCTCTGAAAACCATAAAAATTGGCATAATGCACTGTTAAACGCAATCTGGGCTGATAGAGTAACTCCTAAAACTGTTGTGGGTAACTCACCTTTCTTTCTCGTCTATGGCAGAGAGGCAATTCTTCCACCACATGTCTTCCTTCCCTCTTTGCAGCTATCACAGAAAGTACAAGAAGAGGAATGTCCCCCTTTGGAGAATCGAATTAACGCTTTGTTAAAATTAGAAGAAGTGAGGGCTCAAGCAAAATGGAAATTGGATCAACATCAACTTATTGTTAAAAACTGGTTTGATTCCAATTCTTCCTCTGATAGAAATTTTGAGGTAGGTGACCTTGTCCTAAAATGGGACAAACCTCATGAGGGAAAAGGAGAGCATATAAATTTTTAGAACTTGTGGCTAGGACCATTCTTAATTACTGAGAAACTGGGTCCCAGTTCCTTCCGATTACAGAATTTAAAGGGACAGCCAGACACCTTTTCGGTGAATGGAAAAGCTCTAAAAAGGTACTTCGCCTGATGACACTCCCTTGTACACTGTGTAAATATTTTTGTTTTGCTTGTTGTTTGCTTTTTTTGTTGGTTTGTTTTGATTTTTCCTTTATGCTTATCAGTCTTTCTTTTTCGAGACACACATGCTTGCATCATGGGCTAGTTCAGACAAAGACAAAAGAAAAATTTCCCCTTTAAAATGACTGTTGAAGGTTGTTTAAGAATCAATTGTGATATTCTTCTGAGTTTGCAGCCATGTTAAAGATAACTTGTTATTTGAAAAGTGTTTCTTGATTTAAATCTACAACTGAAGTTACTCACGATCATCCATAAAAATTCTTCTTACGTTGTCCCTGTTCCTTAAGAAAACAACTCAGAGATGTATCCCTGCTCTTGAAAGTCAGTTTTATTAACAAAATATTTCTATATCTTAATGAAGTATAGCTAAGAAATTTCTTCAAGGTTTGTAATTTACTAAGATATGTCCAAAAACCAGGATTTTCAGCGTCACCCCGCTCTATTAAATATCTTTAAAACTAAATAAACCTTCAGAGCACTGTGGGAAGTTCTTGTAAACCCGCCGGGATACTGAACAGGTCCACTGGAAGTGGGTAATTGCATGCATGATGCCAAGATAACTTCGTCGGGGTACTGAACAGGCCCGCTGGCAGTGAAGCAATGTCAGGTATATGAAAATTATTAGATATGGATTCTTTTGACCTTAAATGTCCTTCATTCTGATCTGGAACTTCTTAGCAGGATACAAATATCGGAGTGGGTTAAATGACATCCTTGTCGAGGCTATGGATGCCTGCTGGCAGCAGTGGCTCTGTCAACAGTATTGAAGATTTTAGCTTTAATATCGTGACTCTCTTCTGTTAAGATTGTTGTTAGTGTTTGTCTCTTTAAAATAACAGTAATCTGAAACTGGAATTATTTATAATTGATAATGATGTTCAGACAGTTTTTCGGTTGTTTTCGATTTGAATTTTTTTCTGATTATCCTAATCTGAACTCGTTCATTTGGCAGAGATAACTGCTTCTCCCAGCGTGTTGCCACTGTTGGCAGCAATAATGTAATTTCTATTGTTTATAAGATGCCTACACAGGGTCTCTAAATTTGCATTACTCATCATGAGCAACGACACTTATCACTTGTCTCTTTTTACATACCTTCCTTTCCATTTTTGTTTCCATGACTATAAGCATGAAAACTCACAGCTATAATTCACACTTGGTTTTGATTTTTGATCAAAGGATAACTGTTCATATGGTCTATTGTCGAATTGTCATCTTTCGCTATGAACTTGATGGTTTTCCTAGTTTATAACTCCTTAGTCCTAGTCATGCCTTGGTTACATAAGTGAAAAAACCCCCACTCATCAATATTCGATTAATATTAATGGGGTTTGATTCATAAAATTCTTTTAACACAATGTTTATTCCAAACATTTACCTTGTAATCAAGTCATGAATATATGTGCTCTAAGGTATACAAGCGCTTACATCATTACACTACCCAAGGTATCATATGAGGTACAACGTGATATTATTGCTCTATATGGCCTTGGGCTTCACGATCTCTTTCCCATGCATGGTGACTAACGCTCTTGCCTACCATTTCAAACTGTCACAGCATTTTTTTGTTCGGGGCTATGGCTCTATGTTTTTTCTATCAAACCCTACCTCTGATTTCCGTGTTAATTCCTTGTTGTTATCCATGGCTCCTGTGGTGAGGGTTCAGCCCAATGGTATCCAAACCTTGTTATCATTTGACAATGCCAGAGACGACTTAGAAAGGAATGGCTGGCATGTGTTTATTGAAAAGTTTGAGGGTTTCAATCTGAGAGTTGCTCAAGAATTTGCGTTGACATTCGACGATTGCAGAGAAAAAATAGGAGACGTGCAGCTTGAGGTAAATGAAGATTTTATAAGCCAATCTACCGGTTTACCAACTGTGGGGAAAAAGTGGTTCAAGAACGCAAAGGTTGAAGAGGTTCCCTGGTCATTGTTGTTCACCTCAAGGAAAATTACTAGTTGCGACCGAGGTATGCTTGTTTCGTCTCTAAAACCTAGATGGCATGATTTGTTAGCTATTGTGAAATAGTTTATTACATGTGAAGGGAGATTTGGGTTGGTTTTCTTGTATCGCCTATGATTGCTTATGAGCTTTATTGATTTCCCACTGAACATGTCTTATTTCCTCCTTAGAAGTCTATACAGGATGGGAAAGAGGTTTAAGAGGAAGAAGTCTGATTCTAGTGTGTTCCATCATGGTTTAATCAAGATTATCACTATGTATCAGTTGAAATTAAACAATGATTGTTGGGATGCTTTTGTGTTATGAAACGACTTTGATAATAGTGAGTTGGGACAGGTTGACAAGCCTGTCATCACAGAAACCCTTATGAAACCTACCATCTCTCCTCCTTCGCTCATACCCTGTGATCCTATCTCTAATTTGGAACCCTCGACCTACCCTGATTCTACTCAACCCAACACTCAACTGGATTCGTATCCTAAGATTTGTACTAAGGCTGTTAAAAAACGCACAGGGAAGAAGCTTAGGGGCAGCGTCGATGTCAATTATAAGAATAAAAAGGTCACTCATTGGGTTTCATGATGTGCTTGAAACAAACCCAAACCCTGTGCTGACACAAAAAACACAATTGTGGTAAGTGAGATTTCGGATTCGAAAATTGAAAGGTTCTTGGCCAAAGAGTATGCATATTTGTATGGACTTTGTCCTGACAGACCCTACGATTATGTTACCAACCTACCACTGTTTCTAAAGGATAATCCTGATTTTCCTGGAATCAAACTCTGTGATGAACCTACATGCCAAATGGACGATTCTCCAGTTGTTAATACTATTAGTGCCAATACATAGTCTCTACATCCGCATTGTAATGAATGTCGATCCCAGATCAACAAGTATTACAAGGATGTGACTTTACTACAGTCTCGGCTTAAATCTTTGGAACACCAGGTGGATTTGTTAACGAAGGAGAATAGCAGAGTCCAATTCGTAGCTCAAACCAAAGACAAACGCCAAAAAACCACAGGGTCTGTTATTTTTAAGAACGTGGAAGCAACAACAACAATAGTAAATTCTAAGATTACTTGATTTGTTTGAATCACTTAATTTGAGGTATGATCCTTTTAAAAGTTTAGTATGATTCTGTCTTTCTCAATTTAGGATACACAATTTGTTTGCACAGATTACTTTTTTGTTTGTTTTGATTGATTGAATAAAATATGATTCTAGTTATAATTATAACTAGCTACAAAATCGTGAGATTCTGTAGCTAGTTAGAAAAATTCGAATTACTTGTTTTGATAACTGAAAATACATCTGAAATATTTTTATTTTTATTTGTTTTCAGGAACCCATGATTTCTAAGGATATTTGAAGCACTGTTGGCATCTCTCAGCCATACTATCTTTATGTTTTTAGTTAATAGATTAGGTTGTTAGTTTTTGGTATCAAGTAAAATCTGGGAGGTTGCATCCCCCACATTTTTTGGAACAGATTAGATGTTATCAATAGGAAACATTTTGTTCCTGGAAGCTATATAAGTATGTTATTTTGTAAACTTGAAATCATCTCTGCCTGGGGCAAAAACTATGGATTTCTGATCTACATACTTGCATAGAATATGATATTTGCACAGCTTTAGCTTCTCCATATCGTGTTTTTATTCAAGTTATGATTATTTCGATTTGTAATTAGATTGTGATTGCTTTAGCTATCATGGTTTATTGCAGATTGGTATGATAAAATTTATATGATATCCATGTTTTATGTCCCATATTTAATATACAATAATTATTCTGTTCAAACTTGAGATTAAGAGATTTATCTTCATCATTTGTTGAACAATTATACACAAGTTTTCACAGTAGGATTTATCTCAATGTGGCCACTTGTGAAATTATAATATTGTTGTTACTATATCTCTTATATGTTCTATCATTCGTATTCAATCATTACTGCTTCACGTTTACGAGAACCATTTGTAGGATCTGTTGCAGGTTTGCCTCATTAGACAACGAGATTGGATGCTATACACAAGACGAATATGGGATGCGATAACAGGTCAGTTTGTTAGTTTTATTTCATTAGTTTAATGAATACAGAAATTTCTTGTAGTCTAAACATATTCTACTATTTGATATCTCTATTTTCAATTATACAATTTGTTATTCCATTTTTTGTTTATAAACATTATAAGAAAAAAAAAAGATTGAATGATAGCTTAGTTGTTGTTTAATAAATCAATCCATATACAATTTTCACGGATTTAGATTAAAATCGCATTTTGTAAATGTTATATATATATTAGAAATAAAGTCATTTGTATATATTGTACATATAATAAATAGACTTATGTTATAAATATTAGTTAGTAAACTGTAAATATATATTAGATCTGTATATAGTTTTCAGTGAGTGTTTTTCACCAAGTTATTTTATCTTCTTTAGTTTTTTCATTTTCTTAGGACTTATATCGGCCAACGGAGCCGCTAAACCTGTCGGAGTGGATTAATCCAAATGACTTGGGTTAAGTAGACAACCCCAGACCGGATTCACTCCTCTAGTTGACGAGCGATCAATTTTTCCCGTCAACATTATCATAGAGAGATATGTCCTTTGATCAACACCAGGTGAAATATCATCTTTACTAAGATTTCAACTAACCACCATAGGTGTACTAACAGGAGAAGAATCTTCCTTCTGAAATTTCTTCAACATCTCTTTCAAATATTTTTCTTGAGAGATAAAAATTCCTGTAGAACTCTGTTTTACTTGTAAGCCAAGAAAATATGACAATTCTCCTATCATGGACATCTCAAACTCTATTTGCATAGAGTTAGAAAACCATTGAACAAAGGAATCATTATTACAGCCAAAAATAATGTCATCTACATAAATCAAAACAACTAGTAAATCAACACCTTCATTTTTTATGTAGAGATTGCTATCAACATTACCTTTCTTGAATCCTTTGTCTTGTAAAAATTTGTCATGTCTATAATACCAAGCTCGTGGTGCTTGTTTCAGTCCATAGAAATCCTTCTTCAGCTTGCATACATAATTAGGGTTATATGTCAATGAGAATCCTTCAGGTTGCTCCATATATACTTCTTCCTCTAGATCTCCATTAAGAAATGTTGATTTAACATCCATCTGATACACTTTAAAGTTCTTATGACATGAATATGAAAGAAACATTCTGATGGCTTCCAATCTTGCCACTGGTGCAAAAGTTTCATCAAAGTCCTGACCTTCAACTTGTGCATACCCTATACAGACCAATCTGGCTTTATTTCTAACAACTTGTCCTTTTTCATTCATTTTATTTTTGAACACCCACTTGGAACCTATTACATTCTTGTCTTCAGGTCTAGGAATGAGCTCCCAAGTATTGTTCTTCTCAATCTGATCAAGCTCTTCATTCATAGCTCTAATCCAATCATCATGTTGGCTAGCTTCATCAAAAGTTTTAGGTTCAGTCATAGATAAAAAGGAAACATGAAATTGTTCTGAGTCTTTAATCAATTTCCTTCTTGTCTGAACTCCTTTATTTATATCTCCAATTATCTGATTTTCAAGATGATTCTTTCTAACAGTTCTGAGATGTGAGTTTGTTTCTTTCTATTGACTTATGTCAACCTGAGTATTTGTATCTTCATTTGATTCAGATTCTTCTCTTTATGATCCTTGGACCTGTTCTATATCTTCTGTGCTTGGTTCATCGCTGCTTACATTTTTGACCGAGATTTCTTCATCAACTTTTATGTCTATACAATCAACTAGTTTATGCAGCCTCTTATTGTAACATATGCACCTTTTACTATTTGTAGCATAACCCAAGAAGATACCTTCATCATCCCTATCATCATATTTGTCAATATTTTCATCATTATTCTTAATATAACATTTACTCCCAAAGACTTTAAAATGCTTGATTGAAGCATGTCTTCCAACCCATAGTTCATAAGGAGTCTTGTCACTGTGTGGTATGAGATGTGATTTGTTAAGGATATGAACAGTTGTATGAATTTCTTCCACCCAATATGTCTGAGGTATGTTCCTTTCATTCATCACTGATCTTGCCATTTGTTGTACTGATCTATTCTGCCTCTCAACAACTCCATTTTGCTGTGGATTCCTTGGAATTGTGTACTCTCTTTTGATTCCATGTTTATCATAAAAATATTTGAAGTCCCATGAGATAAATTCTCCTCCTCTATCAGAGCTTACTTATTTCAATCTTTTTCCTATTTGATTCTCAGTTAGAGCCTTAAACACTTTGAATTTTTCAAATGCTTCATATTTTTCCTTCAAAAAGGAAACCCATGTTAGTCTAGAATAATCATCAATAATCAACATAAAATAATTTTCTTTTCATGTACCTTCTTTCCTTGATGGTCCACATAAATCCATATGTACTAAATGGAGAGTTTTTTCTGTTGAAGGAAAGTTTTTAGATTTAAACTATGTCCGAGTAAGCTTTCCTATCTTGCATGGTTTACAAACATAATCATATGGCTTTGATATCTTTGAAAGATCCTTTACTGCCCCACTATTTTTGAGCTTGATTATATGATCAAAATTTAAGTGTCCAAGTCTCCTATGCCATAGCCAACTTTCATCATACTTGCTTAAGTGGCATTCTTCTTTTTCTTCTTTTAACACATAGACATTGTTTTTTGTTCTTATCCCTTTTGCAACTAGATGTCCTGAATTCACAAATTTTATTCTACAATCTTTAGAGGTAAAAACGACTTCACATCCTCGGTCACAGACTTGAATAACACTAAGCATATTATGTTTCAGGCCTTCTACAAACAACACATCTTGATCTTTCCCTTTTCCATTACTCAAACTTACCATTCCTTTACCTTTTATTTTTCCTGGTGCATCATTTCCAAAAGTTACATTCCCTGATTTTCTTTCACTTAGAGTTAGAAACTTACTTTTGTCTCCAATCATTTGTTTGGAACATCCATTGTCAATATACCAGGGATTCTTTTGTCTCTGGGCTGATATCACTAGTCTACACTTGTCATATTCTTTCTTCTTCCAAATCTTCACATTTTCAGCAGTAGGATTCGAATCTGGCTTAAAATTCCTTAAGCGACAATCTACAGCTTTATTTCCATAGTTATGACAAATGTAACATTCTGGTTCACTGAATAATAGATCATAATGATTCTTATGCTCATAACTGTTGTTATGTTTCACCTGCGTCCTTCCTCCATCCATCAAATGATTTATAGTATGTAGTCATGTGTTTCTTGGTTGTCTCAATCTTTGCTGTGGTAGATAATTATTCCTTGAGTATCTTGATTTCAAATATCTAGATCTTAAAGAACAGTTTACAGCTTTGTGACCAAAGCTAGAACAGAAAAAAAAAATAACCATAGAAAAAACCTTTGTACCTGAAAACAGGTTGTAGTCGATTTCTACCATGCTGATGATTTCTTTGATTAGAAAATGTGTTTGTGTTATTTCTTTGATCTACAGATTCAGTTCTGGTACTTTTTCTTTCATTCCTTCTTGGTGGCTAATTTTGTTTCTTTGTTTCTGCAGAGTGGTTGTTGTCAATGATTGTAGATTTGACAAACTTGATGGGTTCTGTATTACTTGGATTATCACCCCTTGATCCTTCTTCATAGCCCAAGACAACTTTCAACTTTGGATTCCTTTGCTGATTTAGAATGGAAGTTAAGTCTTCTGAGGCTTTAATACTTGGCAGATTTTTGGGATGCAATCCCTTAAACTTCTCCATTTCTTTTCTGGTTTTTACTATCTCTTCTTCTAAGGCTTCACACCTCACTTTCTTCTCTGACAACTGTTGTTTAAGTATGTCTTATATTTTCTTTGCCTCTTCTAACTCCACTTTTAGTAGATAAAAATTTTCATTAGGTTTTTCACCATTCATTTTAAACTACTTCAACAATTGTTTTTGTTTTCTCTTCTTACCTATGAATCTGTCAATTTCTTCCAAAGCACTGATTAATTCACCTTCCATATCCACAATATCTTATGTTGGAAGATTGCTTTTTGTCATTGATGTCAACCCTAGTCATGGGTTTTGGACCACAAGATTGATAAAGGTATTTGGACATGAAGGACAATGCACATGCATATACAACACCCATGAATGGATAGTATACATCATGTTGTTTCCGGTGGTATGTGGCACGTCACGTGGATCCTCATGGTTGAGGAGAAATGAATTTTTGAATATGAGAAAGTGAATTGAAGAAGGAAGTACATGTAGGCCCTGGAGATAATTAAAGAAAAGAATTACAAAATAAGAAAGTGTCGGGTCGGCCCTAATTTTAAAATGAAGTGACATAAATGGTATAAATAAACATCATTATACATTCATTTTGATACAAGTTGAATTTCAGAGGAAATAAGAAGTAAATAAGGCCGGATTTCAAGGGAGGATGAAGTCTTTTGGTGATGTGTTCTAAGGTATGTTATTTTCAGGTCATCTTACCATTTTTCTATAACGTTTTTTCTAGAATGATTCAGATGGTGAAATCACTATGGTATTGAGAAGACATATCAAGGTACCTCTGGTAAAAAAATTATCTCTTGATTCATTATAATTATGGAGATACACTCTGTGGAAGATAGGGTTTGTGACCAATCCTGAAGCTAGTCAATAAATAGGTGTTCCGGGTAAAATAGTCATAACTTATTCATCAAGAATCTAAATGAAGTGGTAAAAATTTCATTAGAAAGAGTACAGACTATAGTTTCTTGTGTGAAAGTTTCAAAATTAGATGTTAATTAATGAGCGTGGGGCATTCTATGCAAGTTCACTCTCCTGAATAGACAAGAATTGAATAAAGTCTACCATTCTTTCTATAACCTCTTTTTGGGGAGGATTCAAGGAGTGAAAATTGGAGTTTCAAAGAATACATTGAGTAATATTATCTATAGGATCAGAGTACTCCAAGAATTGAAGAAGTCTCAGGAAGCATTATCAGGTTCTATGTGATGATTGGTTGATGGTGTTGATTTAATGTAAAGTTTTATTATCTCTCATATATTCTTGGGTGAAAGGAAGGGGAAAGGATGGAGAGTTCAAATCTCTCTTGATATTCGAGGATTGTGTCTTCCTCTTGGAGTTTTATCCCTTCCTTTACATTTGGAAGCTATAGCTACCTTTGGAAGTCATTACTTCCCTTGAACAATAACTATTGATTATTTATCATATATTGTGCATGGTGTACTGTGGTGTATTTGTGTAACTCTTATACTATTGTTCATGTCTCATTTGATATAATTGAATGGTCTAAGTATAAGTTGAAAAAGGTTTTTAATTGTACTTGATACTGATTCACCCCCCTCTTAGTATCAACATCTTCTTCATCATCCATTTCACCTCCTGTGTGTTCATCATCAAGATCTCCCATAGCCATAAGAATAAAATCATTCACTTTGTTTTCACATGATGAATCAATATCTATGTCTTCTGAGGAATTTTCATTGTTTGCACACAAACTTTTATTTTTACTATATATCTTGAATTTGTACTTCTTTTCATCATCAAAGTTCTAGTCCTTTTTCTGGTGGTGACACTTAGATGAAAAGTGACCTATCTTACCACAATTAAAGAATTTGAAGGGAATCTTGCCTTGATATTTTCCTGTTAACCTTCTCACAATTTTTGCCTCAATATCATCTAAATCGGAGTCAGTATTCTTGTCTTCTTTAAAATATGCTTCTCTAGTAATGGATTTATCTTTGTTGATTCTCATTTCATATGCAGTTAGTGTTCCTAGGAGTTGATCAATGGACAGAGTTTTAAGATCATTTAGTTATTCTATTGCAGAAACTTTTGGATTAAATTTATCAAGCAGAGATATTAAAATCTTTTGAACTAAGAATGATTCTTCAAACTTATCACCAAGACCCTTCATGGCATTCACAAGTTCTTCAACTCTTAAAAAATACTTGCTAATTGTTTCATCTTCATTTATATTTAGTTGTTCAAACTTCAACCTATATGTTTGGAGTTTGGCATATTTTACTTTCCCATTTCCTTCATAACTATTAATAAGTTTATCCAACATAGATTTAGTAGTTTCAAGATGAATCACCTTTACAAACTCAGCTTCAGCAAGTCCATTCAAGATAACATTCATTCCCTCAGCATTAAAGCTAAATTCTAACTTATCATCCTTGGAAGTCAGCACAACAGGCTTTGTATATCCAGTCTCTACTACATCCCAAACATCAACACCTAAGGCCATTAGGTATGTTCTCATTATAACCTTCCAAAAGGAAAAATTTGTTCCATCGGACAGAGGAGGCTTATTGGCTAAATTCCCTTCATGACTTGTCATGTTTAAGCTTACAAATCTACCTTTAAATAAAAGGAACCCGCTCTGATACCAATTGTAGAAATTACTAAGAGAACTGAGAGGGGGGGTGAATCAGTTGTTACTTTGTTTAAACAATATTAAGTCAATTAAACCATTTTTAATTTTTCTCCAAGTGACCATCAATATTATACAACATATGAACAACATAACTAATGAGCATCAGTCACACATAAGATATACACAGAGACATATTTTCACGAGGAAACCCATAAAGGGAGAAAACCTCTTCTTCTTCGAAATGATAGGCAGTCTTTTAAGTTCTGTCCATCATATATAGTTGAGCACCAACTCATTGTGAGGCTACTACCTATGTTTTACAAGCTCCAACTTGTTTGAGAGAACCAACTCTCTGGTTTCTCTAGCACCCACTAGAAGGAAGCACCAACTCCCTGAGTGTTCCAGCACCAACTGGATGGAAGCACCTACTTCCACTTATACAAGCACCAACCTGCATACAAAAAACTCTGTGTTTTCCCAAGCACCACCCTGCCACCCTTTTTTTTTTAGCCACAACTAGATGGAAGTTACAACTCCCAATATTCAAGAATCAACTTGAATATCAGAGGACCGCAGTCCTCCCTAGAACCACCCTTCCTCCCTGATTATGAATAAATGATTGACAAACAAACAATACAGGTATTTCAATTCTTACCCCTTCTTCATTGTTCTGCAATTCTTCTCTGGTTCAAAAACTATTCTACAGTTCTTCTCTGCCTCACACTATTCTGCTATTCTACTCTTGCTTCATGCTATTCTTCTACTCTCCTCTTGCTTTTGTCTGTTTGGTGACTGTTACACATCTTTGAGTTTTATCTTATTCTCTGCATTCTTTCATTTTATCCTATTTACAGTTCATCTCATTGTTTCTGTTAGAACAACTACTCTTACACAGTTGTTGCATCTATCCTTTTATACTCATCAACCTCATCAGTTACACCTCGAATCTCCTTGGGCAAAGACAAAAACTTCTCAGCAAATGTATCACCAACTGATCAAGAACCATGATTCGATTTTCTAACTGAATTGTAACTGAACTTATTAATCATGAAAATAAACGATGACCCTTCGATCATATTCCTGATTAACCTGCACCATTGGATTACCAATGATGGATCTCACGCCTACTCCCTATGCCCACTAGCTATGACCACGGGCCTAATCAGAATGCCTTTCATATTTCACATTTCAACAATCCAGAGGTGAAGAGCCTTGACTCTTCGTGTTGTGATCTCCTAAAAGGGGCTTAGCTCCTCTAGCTCCTCCCTCTCACATGACCACTGGTGGTGACCTGGCGCTTATCCACAAAGCACTTTGTAATTTGCAAATTTGGGAATCCTGTGGTGAAGAGTCTCGACTCTTCATGCTGCAATCGTCGAAATGGATCTTAGCTCCGCTAGCTCTTCCCTCTCATATGACCATCTGTGGTGACCATATCCTACACAAAAAGGTGTTTCATATTTTGTGAACTTATGAACTTCATCGATCCTGATCAACGATTGATATCTCTAATGATCCGATGGTCCAGATCTCATCGCGATCTCACATTTTTGGATTCCTGTGATGAAGGGTCTCGACACTCCAAGTTTCGATTCCTGAAATGGATCTTAGCAAATAGCTCCTTCCCTTAATCCTTTGACGATGTGACCTTTTCTATGACCACGGGCCAGACCTTATTGCGAGTTGCAAGGTTAGAGAATTTCTTTCCTTTGACTTTCCAGTCAGCAAAATGTTAATCCATCACCACATGTCCCTCTTGGATCAACAGTCAAGATCTTATCGTGATTTCACAACTTCACAGGCCTTCGTCATGCCTGATCAATGGTCCATGATCTCCCTTTGATCAACGAATCAGATTAAGTCATGGTTTTGCATTTCACGATTTCATAATTATTGTCATGAGTGTCCTTGACACCTCCAACTCTCGGTATCCAAAACTCTGAAATGGAGTCATATCAACAGTCCACAATCTTGATGATTCGACAGTCTAGATATTTTCGTGATCTCACATATTGTGAGTTTCTGCCGTGAGTTGCTTCCTTGACTCCTCCAACTCCCGATATCCGAAACTCTGAAATGAAACCTTTGTCATGCTTTGATCTATCTCCCCATGTCCCTCTTGGATCAACAATCCAGATCTTATCGTGATTTCACATACCGCGAGTTGGAAGATTAGAGCATTGCCTTCCTTTGACTTTCCAGTCAAGGAAATGTTAATCCCTCGCCACGTGTACTCCTCGACAAAGGACGACCCTCCTTCTTTCGGGACTTTGTAAGCCCGCTTCATCTTGTACTTCAAGATTGTGCTCCTTCTTCTGGATCCAACGATGGTCAGTCCTCGCACTCATATCCAATGTCTGAGATTTGTTCTCCTCTTTTGTGCATTCCTCCTATCTGTATTCAGATCTGACAGTCATTGGGAATTCAGGATGGGTGATCCAATGATCACTGTTGCTCCTCACTGTTGATCTTTCCATTTCCATGCCATCATTGCTCTGTTGAATGTGTTGATATTTTCCATCAATGACATCGCCATAAATGACAAACACGCATACTCTTCCTCTATCTGAAAACATGCCAACAATTAGCATGTATAGGACATAAATGAAAGACAAAATTGTTGCAGCAACAAATTCAAATCATAATTATTTAAGAATAAAATATATATTACAAAAACATAAATTTCAATGGAAATTTAATTCTTATGAGTTGGAAGAAGATGGAATTCTTATGTACAAAGGCAAGGTGTATGTGTCAAATTCCAGTGAGATAAAAAATCTATTTTTGAAGGAAATGCATAATGTGTTATATGTCGGGCATCCAGAATATCAGAAGACAATTATAGTTGTGAGAATCCAATACTTTTTACTAGGAATGAAAAAGGAAGTGGCTAATTACATAGCTAGATGTCTAGAATGTCAAAAGGTAAAGACTGAGCATAGATACCTAGTGGGTTTACTACAGTCATTTCCCATTCCAGAATGCAAGTGGGATGTTGTCATAGTGGATTTTATTACTAAGTTTTTGTGAGGGACCTAACCTCTCCAACCCCTCATGCAAGTAGAATAATATATTTTCCATGTAATAAAGGATGACATTAGATTATAAGGACTATTTAATAAATGTGAACAAGTCAATGTAAGAAGACCTAATAGAAGCTTCCGCTTCTAGAAATATCCTCCACTAGAAGGTTCTTTAGAATACAGAATTAGTATAAATAAGACTAGGAGGCATGAGAAGTCTTTGTCTTGAAAATTATTGTAATAAAGCATTTCTTTGTTGGAGTTTGCACCCTCGAAGAGGAAATTGAACATTGTTTCCTATCAATAAAGGTATTATTTTGGTGCTATGGTTTCATATATTGTGTTTTTTTTATGTTATTCTCGACAATATTTCTGTTTTTCCGTTATTATAATAAATATGGTACCTTAGAAGTGGTATCAGAACACTTTCTTTGGCAGGAATTGTTGGTTAAATATTTCCAAGGTAGAGACATATTTTGGCATCTTAAAACTACAAAGATTTGTCGTTCACTGCATAATCTATGGTCGGGGAAGCATACATATAGGAAATATAAGAGGTACTTAAGCACACATTATTGGCCAACCTTGTAACCCATGTTGGTATCACTTTGACTGGTAGCGCCTGAGAAAACACCTATATATGGACTAGCCTAGGTATCCTGAAACCCTCCATAGATCAATTAATCGGTCTCTTGACTGTTATAGTGCCACCGAGAACAACACTTGGGAAGATACTCTCTAGTACCTGGGTAATCGAGTAGTATGCCTAAGGGTATGGTCTAGGCTCCTTAGTTGGTGTCCTGTGATATTTGGATAAGTACTACTATTCGACCTCACATGCATATTAGAGAACTATAGCACAAGGAAAACCCTTGTATGTAGAAACCCTAAACACCATAATTCTTCGGACGGAAATAGAGAAGAAGAGGAACATACAAGATCCATTACTGTGCAACCTTTCCTTCTGCATTCAGGTTGCAAAATTCCTACACATTTCTTCCTCTTAAGAATTTGGTCATTTCACCACTGTGGTATTATTTAAATCAGAGTATAACTCCATGGGAGTAAAAAAAAAAAGATTATAGTGGTCCCTTTGACACTCTTATTCAATACCTATCTCATTGGATTCCTCTACTTTCCTTGATTGTAGTAGTACCCTCTAGTTTTAAGCCTTTTTTTCAGTGGGCTCAACCCCCTTCCCAACGCCCTTATTTTCCACCTCTCCCATTGTATTCGACTTTTCTCTCTGATCATTTTGGTACCTATCACGTATAACTCCTCCTTTTATATGGTCCTACCTACCCATTTCCCCTTACAAGCACCCCTCATATCCAAATGGCCACCACTCGCAACCAAGACCTGCAAGCTTCCATCACTCGGACCAGGGAATCCATCAAGAAAGTGACTTATGATCTTGCTTCCACAAATTCTCACATAGAAAAATTTGAGGCCCAAGTCCAACAACAATTTGATGCCATGGATGTCAAATTCATGGGATAATTTTCCACCCTCCATTATGTTGTCAACCAATTGTTGAACCTCCCCCGGGGCCCTTCCTACTCAAAACAACCTTCTCACTTAGATGGTGTTGGTTCCTCCCTTTCTATGATATTTCAATCCAACTCCTTTCATCATGTCCCATGTATTC
Source organism: Picea engelmannii (assembly GCA_009831015.1). Classification (NCBI taxonomy): domain Eukaryota; kingdom Viridiplantae; phylum Streptophyta; class Pinopsida; order Pinales; family Pinaceae; genus Picea; species Picea engelmannii. The sequence goes on from ML780765.1 coordinate 389,427, forward strand.
CTCAAGTTGAGGTCAATATATTTGATGGATCTGACCCCATGGGATGGGTCACTCAAATTGAGCATTATTTCTCTTTGCATGGCATTATCAATGACTTAGCCAAACTACGTTATGTTGTTCTCTATCTAGATCTTGAACACTGGCAATGGTGGAAATGGTGTAAGCATGCACGCTAGGGGCATGTTGCATGGACCTAGTTTGTTTCATATATCTATGAGCGTTTTACACTGAAACCCAGTGTTTAGGTCATTTGACCAAGTTGAAATAGCCAGGCATAATAAAAGACTTTATAACTATCTTTAAGAATTTATCCTTCAGAATGGAGGGCATGATAGATGTGTTCTTCTAGGAATTTTTTATCAACGACCTAAAGGGTTAAATATGAGCCCAGGTCCTCATGGATCTCCCTCAAACTTGGTTGGAATCTACTAAATGTTCCAAAGAATACAAACAAGTTGTTTTTTCCTAGAAAAAAAAACCTCTTTTCTTCCTCTCCCTCGACCCACCAATCATGTCCCCCATGATACTCCCCCCAAGGTCCAAAAATTAACTCAGGATGAAATGGTTGAGAAAAAACTCAAGGTTCTTTGTTATAATTTTGATGAAAATATTTTCCCAGACACAAGTGTAAGGAACAAAAACTTTTTATGGCCATTTCAGAGGATGTTGCTGAAGAAGAAGTTGTAGTTTCCCCTGTCGAAGAGTTACCTCCTTCCAATGCTACTACCAATCCATTTGACCCACCAGAAGATGAACCATTGATTTCATTGCATGCCCTCACTGGCTTCTCTACTCCCCAAACCCTCAATCTCATTATCTGTATTAAACATCAGAAAGTCATCATCCTAGTTTACAGTGGAAACACCCATAATTTTATTCATCACCGCATTGACTATGAAACCAATTGTTATATTTGTGTCATCAACAATTTTCAAATAATGATAGACAATGGATATTCCATGGAATGTCGTTGTCATTGTAAAAATGTACGTATTCAAATTGGACAATACCACATGAAATCTCATATGTTTTCCATCGACATGGGTGGTTGTGACATCGTGTTAGGTGTTGAATGGTTACACACTCTGGGCCCCATTCTCATGGATTTCAAGGAATTAAACATGAAATTCCACCATGAGGGACAATAGTATAAATTCCAAGGAATCACAACAGGTTCTCTTGAGATCATCAATTCCCATAGAATGGAAAATATTTTCAAGAAAGTTCATTTAGGTATTATTTCCCAACTCCATTCTATTCAATAAGTTGAGACACCCTTCATGCATCCTGACCTCCAATATATCATATTCAAACACCAAGTTATTTTTTACACCCTTCAAGGACTTCCCCTTTCCCATGGTGTTCATTATCATTCCATTCCCATTGTCCCTAGAATTCTTCCTCCCAATGTTCTCCCTTATCATCATCCCTTTACCTAGAAGATTGAAATTTAAAAATTCATGCAAGAGTTGCTCAAAGCAGGTGTTATATGTCCTAGCACTAGCCTCAAGTCTTCTCCTATGTTAATGGTACTCAATAAATAAGGTACTTGTTGCATGTGTCCTATATTCCATGCCCTTAATAAACTCACCATCAAAGACTAGTTTCCCATTCCTGTCATTGATGATCTCTTGGATGAATTGAGTGGTGATCAATACTTTACTAAACTTGATATTCATTATGGCTACCACTAGATACATATGAAAGAAGAAAACATTCCCATGACTACCTTTAAAACTCAAGAGGGTCACTATGAGTTCTTGGTCATTCCCTTTGTCCTGTGTAATGCTCCCTCTGTTGATTAAGGTTGGTTTTCATTGATGTCAACCCTTGAAGAAAGTTAGGTAGTGAATTCTGGTAGCACAAAGATTTGGGTAATGTACCCAAGGTTGTTTCATGTATAATGGTATGAGTTTTAATATATTTTAAGGTAATAATATTCTATATGGATAGTACATGTCATGTCATTTCTGGTGGTATGTGGAACGTCACATAACTCCTCACGGTTTGAGAGTTATGGCTTTACGAAGTTGGAGGATCCTCATATGTTGGATTGAAGCCCCAAAAGGTCAAAAAAGTCAAAGAGATTGAAAAGAAGAAATTATTATTTAAATGATAAATTAAAGTGACAAAGTCAAGAAGTATTATTTAAATAATAAAGTGAACTGACAAAATCAAAGAAGATTATTTAAATGATAAAGTGAGGTGACAAAGTCAAGAAGGAATATTTAAATGATAAAGTAATGAAGAACATTCTAATTATGGAAAGTGGTTAACCCTAAAAATGAGGAAAATAGGTTAAGTGACCTATAAATGGGTTAAGTGACCTAGAAATAGGTTAAGTGACCTAGAAATGGGTTAAGTGACCTAGAAGATGCTTCTAAGGAAGATATTTGGAGAGTATAAATAAGAGGCAAGGCTCTCTCATTTTATATCACACTTGATCATATTGAATATATATAGGTGATGAGGTAACCAAAGGATATCTATGCCTAATTTCAGAGGGAAGGTGAAGAAAATAAGGTCGGAATTCAAGGGAGGATAAATTATTTTGATGATGTTTTCTAAGGTATGTTATTTACAGGTCATCTCACCATTTTCACAATAACCATTTTTTGAGAATGATTCAAACCCTGAAGTTGATAGTCCATTGAGGAAGCATATCCAAGTATCTGTGGTAAAAAAATCAGCTTGTGGGTCGTTGTATTTTTGGAGTTACACTCCGTGGAAAATAGGGTTTGTGGCTAGTCCTGAAACTAGTCTAAAACAAGTGTTTTGGGTAAAAACGTCATAACTTCCTCATAGCAGATCCAAATTCATTAAGACCAAATTTTTTGGTTATATTACAGTGTTTAGTATGTTTTGTAACATTTTTAGATCCATTCAAAAAATATTCTGTGTGGGGCATGCTCTACAAGATCTCTCACTAGAATAAGCCAGAATTCAGCAAGGTATGTCATTGTTTCTATAACTCCTTTTCTGAGAGGTTCCAAGTAATGACATCTGGAGGAATTGTACAAAAAATACTGAAGAACATTCTATACTACTTTCATATATTCATTCATTACAGGTACATAGTTATGATTATTTCAAGTTAGGGTTGTTGACTAATCCCAAACTAGTCATGTGAAACTAAAGAAAAGTTTGATGAAAATGCTAGTCTCTTGTTGTGAAAGTTAAGGAAGGTTTGCAGGTATGTGATCCCATACACTAGGTCTATTCAATAGTTAAAAATCATATTTGGATGATGAAATTGATGAKGGATTTTGGTTAAGGTACATGTTGGGTACATGGTTGAGACAAGTAGTTGATGAGTTGACACATACATGAGCTGTATAGTTGATGATGTTGGTACATACTGATGAGTCATAGTTGATGATTAGTTGACACAGGATTAGTACATAATTGGTACATGGTTGGATGTGCTTATTTATGGTACAGGTTGATTACAGATTGTTTGGTACAGGTTGGTTCATGGTTGATGCACTTGTTTATGGTACATGTTGATTACAGGTTGAGGTACAGGTTGATGCATGGTTGATGCATGGTTCAGGTTTATTGGTATATGTTTATAGTGGTATATCTCATAGTTATAGTGTGACATTGGTTCCATCATTCTAATTCAACTTCAGGGTGGTTGGATGGGGCAAGGATAGGTGGTTGTAGCCACCTTTTGGTTGTAGCTGGAGAACTTAAGGGGTTGTAGCCTCCTTCTAGTTGTAGCCAGAGAATAGGGGATTTGGAACTTCCTTCAGGTTGTATCATGAGAAAAAAGGGGGTTATAGCCTCCTTCCAGTTGTAGCTGGAAAACAAAGGAAGTTGGTGCTTCCAATGAATGTAATTCTTCAAGACATATAAGAAAAAGAATTATGTGGTTTTCTCCCACTTTGGGTTTCCACGTAAAAAACTGGTGTATTGTGTATGTGTATGATTTTTCATTTTTTCATCGCTTATTTACTCTGCAGTTATTGGATGATAATGCTACATTGATATAACACTTGGATTATATGGTTAAAAAAGATTAAATTTCTCTATTATTGATTCACCCCCCCTCTCAGTAATCCAACAATTGGTATCAGAGAAGGTTCCTTCAGAAATCAATTTAACCAATGAAAGGTAGATCATGGAGAGGAAAAGCTTGTATACAAATGGAATACCATAGTTCAATGGACAGAAGTATGCATTTTGGAGCATAAGGATGAAAACATATATACAGGCACAAGGATTTGAAATTTGGCAATCAATTGTAGATGGATACACAACACTAGCAGTTCCACAAACAAATGACAAAGTAGTGAAACTCATTAAGAATAATTCCTAAGCCAAAAATGCACTTATGAATGGTCTTATGAAATGGTATTCACCAAAGTTGCACATTGTAAATCTGCTAAAGATATTTGGGACAAACTTCAAAATATCTATGAAGGAGATTCAAAATTCAAAGCAGCAAAGATTCAAACTTATAGAGGTCAGTTCGAGCAACCTCAAATGAAGGAAGATGAGAATATTATAGCTTACTTCTTATGAGTTGATGAAATAGTAAATGCAATCATAGGATTGTGAGAAGAAATCAAAGAATATGTAATTGTTCAAAAAGTACTAAGATCTCTTCCTATGAGTTTTGACCCTAATATATCAACATTAGAAGAAATATCATATCTAAACTCAATAAGCATGGACGAATTACATGGAATATTTACAGCATATGAAATGCGAATTGAACAGGAAAATCCATATATAAAAGAAGTAGCCTTCAAAGCATCCAAAAATTCAAAGCAAAAGGGAAGGAAAAAAGAATAACATAGCAGCAACAGTGATGTCTCGGAAGATGATGAAGAAGTGGCCAACTTTGTCAAAAGACTGAACAAGGGAACCGACGGTAGGTATAGAGGTAAGCTTCCTTTAATTTGTTTTAATTGTGATGGTTTTGGTAATTTTTCTAACCAATTTCCTTATAATAGAAAGAGAAATGATGAAGGTTACTCAAAAGGAAAACAAACAAATACAGGCAAAAGAACCACAAAGAATTTTTTAAAGGAAATCTTATGCACCAAAGAAGACATCTCGTCATTAGATGAAGATGAAGTCAGTGACAATGAGACAGAAAGAGTTATATTCATGGAAGTAGAAGACTCTGATAAAGAAGACTCTGAATAAGAATATGAAGAAGTCAGAGAAGAAATTGAAGAGGCGGAAGTTGACTATCGAGAGGAATTAATGTGTGTCATAGAAGTTATCAGAAGAGAAAAGAAGAAAAACAAGAAACTACAAGCAAAAGTAGACAAGAAAGAAGACACTCAAGAACTAGAACAAATGATCACAAATTTGAAGGTTCAAATAGAAGAAGATAAAAGAATTGAAGAAGCACTCAAAGAACAACTAGAAGAAAAAGACAAGATCATTGGAAATTTGGAGGCAGAGATTGTCACATTAAGAAAGGATCTTCAAAAGAAAAATATGTAGAACAACTCAAAAGTTTTGGATGACATTATCAGTAGTCAAAAATCTCATCATGACAAGTCCAGACTTGGATATAATCATACAGAAAAAGGATCAAGCTCCAAAACAACATAGCAAGAAACATATCCAAAAAGCTATGTAGAAACAATCAAGGGGGATAGGAAGATCTACAAGGAATATTACAGGGCACTCCTCCACCGAGAAGATTCAGATTCAGAATCAACAACCAATAGATAGGCCTCAGGAAGAAGAAGAATTTATAAGCGTAGCTCCTTTCATAATATCTTCAACTCCCAGGTATCAAACTATCTTTTTTGGTTTATGTTATGCATGTAATAATTTTGGAAATAAAGTTGTGAATTGCAGAGCTAACAACAGGATCACAAACAACTTTGAAATTCATACACAAAGGAGTTATCCAAGAAGGCCTAGTGAAACACAAAGAAGAAGTTCCAACAAGTTTGAATCTTTGAGCACTGAAGTGGAATGTTACAAATGTAAAAAATTTGGACACATGGCCAAATATTGCAAAATGACAGTCCCTCCTAGAGAACCGCAGCAGAATAACAATAGTCACAGACAGGAACCTCAGAAAAGGACTTGGATAAGAAAGAAAGATCAGTATATCAATGAAGAATGCACACTCTCTCTACAAGCTAAGCATAAGAAACGTGGTTGGTATGTTGACAGTGGTTGTTCAAAAAACATGAAAGGTGATAGAGATGGGTTTCTTACATTACGAAAGGAAAGAGATGGATCAGTCTCCTTCGGAAATGGTGATTTAGCTAAAATAATTGGAAAAGGCACAGTCAGAATTGGGAACAAGAACACCAAGGAAGAGAATGTTCTACTAGTATAAGATATGAAACATAATCTTCTAAGTGTGAGTCAAATTTGTGACAAAGGTCATAAATTTACGTTCAATTCACAAAAGTGTGAAATAAGAAAAGAGGTTTCAGGAAAATTGATTGCTACAATTGCGAGAACTTAAAGCAACATATATGTGTTAAGTGAAATTGGAAATGAAAAGTGTTTTCTAGGAAAGGAAGATGAAAGTTGTCTATGGCACAAAAGAATGGTTCACATACATTTTGATAACCTTGTCAAAGTCAGCAGAAGGGAATAAGTAAGAGAAATTCCCTAGATAACGAAACCAACCAACACTTTATGCAAGCATTGTCAACAAGGAAAGAAAACAAATCCCAAGTTCAAATCAAATTAATATTCAACAACAAGACCATTGGAAATTGTGCATATTGATATAGTTGGACCAACTACAACAAAGAGTTTAAAAGGTGAGAAATAATTTATGTTATTAGTTGATGATTATACAAGAATGACTATAGTTTTCTTTCTCAAGAATAAGTCAGAAGATTTTGAAAACTTCAAGATCTACAAGGAAATGGTTGAAAATTAAATGGATTCAATGGAGGAGAGTTCACTTCAAAGGAATTTATGGACTAATGCAACAGTCATGGAATAAAAAGGCAATTATATGTTGCTAGGACACCTCAACAGAATGGAGTTGTTGAAAGAAATAACATGATAGTACAGGAAATGGCTCGAACAATGCTAATGGATTCCAAATTGATAGATATATTTTGGACACAAGCAGTGCATACAATAGTTCACATTCGAAACAAAGTAATTCTCAGAAACAACACTGACAAAACTCCCTATGAGCTATGAAAAGGAAGACCAACAAATGTGAAGCACTTCAAAGTTTTTGGAAGAAAATATTACATCAAAAGAGAAGATGGAAAAATGGGAAAGTTTGACTCTCGTGTGGACAAAGGATTACTTGTTGGTTACTCAAGTACAAGGAAATCATACAAGTGTTACAATCTGAAATTGAACAAAGTTGTAGAAATCATCAACATAATAATTGATGAAACAGGCAGACCAGAATCAAAGGAAGAAGAAAATGAATCAATGGAACAAATTTGCGAAGAAGAAGCAGAAGATGAAAAGGAATTAGAAGAGGAACATGAAGAGAATCCGACAAAATTGGAAGAGCAAGTTCAACAAGTTCCTCCAAAGAAACCTAGCAAATGAGTACAGAAGAATCATCCTTTAGATCATATTATCGGAAACAAAAATGCAGAAGTTGAGACTAGAAGAGGAATCGTTTCACCATAACAAACACACCTAGCACTCACATCTATGATTGAGCCAACCTATTTTGAAGAGGCCATCAAGGATGAATTTTTTAACAAGGCCATGGATGAAGAATTGGATCAAATAGAGAAAAATGACACTTGGGAATTGGTTCCAAGACCAAAGGATAAGAATTTGATCGACACAAAGTGGGTATACAGGAATAAATTGAATGGAGATGGACAGGTTACAAGGAACAAAGCTACATTTGTATGTAAAGGATATGCACAGGTTGAAGGAATCAATTTTGAAGAGACATTTTCCCCAGTTTCCAGAATGGAAGAAATCCGATTGATTTTAGCTTATGCATGCTCCAAAAATATTAAAGTGTATCAGATGGATGTAAAATCATCTTTTCTGAATGGGGAACTTGAAGAAGAAGTCTACATCGAAAAACCAGAAGGATTTCAGTTGTCAGAGAATGCAGACTATGTGTGCAAATTAAAGAAGGTCTTGTATGGTCTAAAACATTCTCCTAGAGCATGGTACTCTAGACTGGATAAATATCTACAATAGGCAGCGTTCAGAAAAGGAAGTGTGGACAACAACCTCTACATCAAGGTAAGTCAAGATAATATTTTATTAATTGAAGTTTATGTTGATGATATTATTTTTGGCAGTGATGATGACAGGTTAAGCCAAAAATTTGCAAAGGATATGCAGAATGAATTTGAAATGTCATTACTTGGAGAACTATCCTTCTTTCTAGGACATCAAATACGTCAAAGAAACCAAGGAATTTTTATTTCTCAAACCAAGTATATCAGAGAAATGTTAAATAGGTTTGTAATGGAAGATTGCAAACCAATTATCACTCCCATGCAAACCAATTGCAAGTTAAGCAAAGATGATGATTCAAAGTCTACATATTAGAGGCAATACAGGTCAATGATTGGCAGACTACTATATGTGATAACATCCAGACCATATGTAATGCAGACAGTTGGACAGATGGAATGATTTCAAGTAGAACCAAAGGAATCACATGTATTAGCAGTGAAGAGAATTTTTATATATCTCAAAAGAACAGAAGATTTTGGATTATGGTATCCAAAAGGAAAGGATCTATGTATTATTGCCTACACAGATGAAGATTAGACAAGTTGTATTGATGATCAACGAAGCACCAATGGAGCATTGTTCTACTTGGTTGATTTTTTAGTATCATGGTTAAGTAAGAAACAATCATCAGTATCTCTATCTACATTCGAGGCAGAGTATATTGCAACAACAACATGTCGTACAGAGGTTCTTAGTATGAAACAAAATTTGACAGATATACAGGTTGAGTATGATGATCCCATTCCAATATATTTTGATAATACAAGCACCATCAGTATCTCAAAGAACCCGATGATGCACTCCAAGACGAAGAACATTCCAATCAAGTATCACTTTCGATGGGAAAAGGTTGCAGAAAAGAACATTAGAGTTGAGTATGTGGGAACAAAAGAAAAAGTGGTAGACATATTTTCAAAACCACTTCCACAGGAATCCTTTGATTATATTCGCTAGAGACTCAAATTTATTTATACTCCAAAATGAATGCTTTGGAATGCTTATCCTATATGTCGTAGATGTACACAAGGAAGCACCATAAAGAGGACAGTTCAGTCAGGGGGAGCAGCCCCAGATGGAAAGATACCTTTGCCATTAATGAAAAAGGGGGAGAGATTCATCAGATGCAGAGGACAGAGGCATGATTCCAGAGGGAGAAATGGTCACAGATATGTAGAGGACAAAGGCATGTTTCCAGGGGGAGCATGAGTGAGATGACTTCAGTATTTCATGAAATGATTTCAGTATTGCATCAGAGCGTTTCCATCAATACCAAAGGGGGAGATTGTTGATTAAGATTGGTTGTCATTGATGTCAACCCTTGAAGAAAGTCCAATAGCAAATTTTAGTAGAACAAAGGTTTGGGTAATGGACCCAATGTTGTTTCATGTATAATGGTATGATTTTTAATATATTTGAAGGTAGCATGTCATGCCATTTCTGGTGGTATGTGGAATGTCACATAGCTCCTCACGGTTTGAGATTTATGGCCTTACGAAGTTGGAGGACCCTCATATGTTGGATTGAAGCCCCAAAAGGTCAAAGAAGTCAAATAGCTTGCAAAGAAGAAATTATTATTTAAATGATAAAGTAAAGTGACAAAGTCAAAAAGGATTATTTAAATAATAAAGTGAAGTGAAAAAATCAAAGAAGATTATTTAAATGATAAAGTGAGGTGACAAAGTCAAGGAAGAATATTTAAATGATAAAGTAATGGAGAAATTTCTAATTATGGAAAGTGGTTAACCCTAAAAATGAGGAAAATAGGTTAAGTGACCTAGAAATGGGTTAAGTGACCTAGAAGATGCTTCTAAGGAAGATATTTGGAGAGTATAAATAAGAGGAAAGACTCTCTCATTTTATATCACACTTGAGCATATTGAATATATATAGGTGACTGAGGTAACCAAAGGATATATAAGCCGCATTTCAGAGGGAAGGTGAAGAAAATAAGTTCTTAATTCAAGGGAGGATAAATTATTTTGATGATGTTTTCTAAGGTATGTTATTTATAGGTCATCTCACCATTTTCGCAATAACTTGTTTTATATAATGATTCAGACTGTGAAATTGATAGGCCATTGAGGAAACATATCCAAGTATATGTGGGAAAAAATTCATCTTGTGGGTCGTTTTATTTTTAGAGTTACACTCCGTGGAAAATAGGGTTTGTTGCTAGTCCTGAAACTAGTCTAAAACAAGTGTTTCGGGTTAAAACGTCATAACTTCCTCATAAAAGATCCAAATTTAGTAAGAATAAATGTGTTGGTTAGAGTACAATATTTAGTATGTTGTGTAACATTTTCATATACATTCAACAAATATTTCGTGCAGGGCACGCTCTACAAAGCCACCCTCTATAATAAGCCAGAATTCAGCAAGGTATGTCATTTTTGCTATAAATCCTTTTTTGAGAGGTTCCAAGTAGTGACACCTGGAGGAATTGCATAAACAAAACTGAAGAATTTTTTTTACTACTTTCATATATTTATTCATTATAGGTACATAGTTATGATTATTTCAAGTTAGGGTTGTTGACTAATCCCAAACTAGTCATGTGAGACTAAAGAAAAGTTTGATGAAAATGCTAGTCTCTTGTTGTGAAAGTTAAGGAAGGTTTGCAGGTATGTGATCATATACACCAGGTCTATTAAAGAGTTACAAATCATATTTGTATGATGAAATTGATGAGGGATTTTGGTTAAGGTACATGTTGGGTACATGATTGAGACAAGTAGTTGATGAGTTGGCACATACATGAGGTGTATAGTTGATGATGTTGGTACATATTGATGAGTCATAGTTGATGGGTAGTTGACACATGATTGGTACATGCTTGGTACATGGTTGTGTTCACTTTTTTATGGTACACGTTGATTACAAGTTGTTTGGTACAGGTTGGTGCATGGTTGATGCACTTGTTTATGGTACAGGTTGATTATAGGTTGAGGTACAGGTTGATGCATGGTTGACGCATGGTTCAAGTTTATTGGTACAAGTTTATAGCGTATATCTCACAGTGATAGTGTGACAGTGGTTCCATCATTCTACTAATTCTTCATGGTGGTTGGACAAGGCAAGGACAGGTGGTTGTAGCCGGAGAACTTAGGGGGTTGTAGCCTCCTTCTAGTTGTAGCTATATAATAGGGGAGTTGGAGCTTTCTTCAAGTTGTAGCCTGAGAATCAAGGGGGTTGGATCCTCCTTCCAGTTGCTGCTGGAAAATAAAGGAAGTTGGTGCTTCCAATGAATGTAATTATTCAATAAATATAAGCAAAATCATTCCATGGTTTTCTCCTACTTTGGGTTTCCACGTAAAATAGTGGTTGTACTTTGTATGTGTATGATTGTTCATTTTTTCATTGTTTATTTACTCTACAGTTATTGGATGATAATACTACATTGATATAACACTTGGATTATATGGTTAAAAAGGATCAAAATGATCTATTACTGATTCATCCCCCCTCTCAGTAATCCAACACCCTCCACCTTCCAAAGTCTCATGAATAATGTATTTCGTCCTTTTCTTCATCATTTTGTCTTAGCTTTATTTGATTATGTTCTCATCTATAGTAAAAATTTGACATCACATATTTCCCATGTGGATCAGGTTCTCCATCTACTCTCTCAGCACCAAATTTTCCTTAAACAATCTAAATTTTCCTTTGGCACCTCAAAAGTGGAGTACCTAGGTCATATTTTTGGCAAGGACGGTGTACAGGTGGATCCTAAGAAAATTGAAGCTATGCAGGATTGGCCTCGCCCTAAAAATCTTAAGATTTTGCGTGGATTTATGGGTTTAACATGTTATTATTGCAAGTTTGTTAATAATTATGGAAAAAATGCAACACCTCTCATTGTTCTCCTTAAAAAGAATGTCTTCACTTGGACTATGTTAGTTAATCAATCCTTCCATGCCTTGAAAGAAGCTATGTGCATGACTCCTTTCCTAAGACTTTCTGACTTCACCAAGGATTTTGTCTTGGAATGTGATGCTTTAGGAAAAGGAATTTGGGTGGTCCTCGTGCAAGATGGTTGACCTTTGGCCTTCACCAACACACAAATTTCAAACAAACATTTGGGCCAATCAATCTATGAAAAGGAAATTTTGGCTATTTTTCATGTCGTGGATATCTAGTGTCCTTATCTATTGGGGAAATGATTTTAGATTAAAATTGATCACCATAGCCTCAAGTATTTTTTGGAACACATAATTTCATCCCCAGAGAAAAAAAAATGGGTAACCAAGCTATATGGCTATGATTATGAGATCATATACAAGAAGGGAAAATAAAATTTGGTCTTTGATGATCTTTCCAGAAAATATGAAGAAGAAGGGTCCATATTTTCCCTCTCCTTCATTGTACCTTATTGTCTCCACACTTCTCTCCAGGAATGGTTGCAAGACATCCCAAAATCTCTCACTTGATCCAGCAATTGCAAGAAAATTATGAAGCTTCTCCAGGGTAATCTTAGCACAATAATGATCTTCTCTACAAAATACATCTATATTTAATAAAACAATCACAACTTAAATCTACAGTGCTTTATGAGATTCATGCTTCACCCACCGTGTGGCATTCAAGGTTTACCAAAACCTATGAAAGGGTCAAATGCTATTTTTGGGGGGATGGTATGAAACCAGACGTCCACACTTTGTGTCTGAATGCGATTTATATCAATGCAATAAGGGAGAAACATTCAAATCCTCCAACATACTCCAATTCCTTCCAATTCCACTTTTATTTGGAGGGATATTTCTATGGATTTCATTATGGGCCTACCTAAATATGGAAAAAAAAAAATCATCATGGTGGTGACTGATCGTCTTTCCAAATATCCTCATTTATGTGCATTTTAACATCTCTTCACTGCATCCATAGTGGCTCAAATTTCCATGGATAATATCTTCAAAATTCATGGCATTCCAGATTTTGTTGTCCCTGACAGGGATCCCACATTCACCAACAATTTTTGGCAATAATTGTTCAATCTACAGGGCACCCAATTACATCACAACACCTCCTGTCATCCCTAGATTGATGGCCAAACTAAAATTTTCAACAAGTGTTTGGAAACATATTTAAGGTGTTTTTCGTCTGACCACCAACATCACTGGGCTTAGTGGTTACCACTAGATGAATGGTAGTACAACACATCTTACCATATAGCTACTCACATGACCCCTTTTGAAGCATTTTATGAAAAAACTCCACTTCCAGTTATCTCATACATTCTAGTTGTCTCTAAGGTTCAGGAGGTTGAAAAAAATATTACTGTATGTAACGCCATTCTCCATACCCTCAAAGACAATTTGGTGATGGCTTAAAATCGCATGAAGCAGCAAGCCGATCAAATTCGTTATGAACATTAATTTTTTTAAGGGGACCAGGTGTTTCTTCATATGCAACCTTATAAGTAGACTTCACTCAAATTTGAACATTTCCATAAGCTTGCTCCCAAATTTTATGGTCCTTACACCATTCTCAAGCATGTGGGGCCCGTCACCTACCGGTTCACTTTGCTAAGTGATTCTAAGATACAACGTGTTTTTCATGTCTCATGCTTAAAGAAGGTGATTGGAACTAAGTTCCAAACTCAAACCCATCTCCCTGATTTGGATGAAGAAGGTTCCATTTAGTTACAACCCCAAAAAATCTTAAACCAGCGTGAACATCATCCCTATCAGGGCACCATCTAGGAAGTGTTAGTGCAGTGGAAAGATACAGCTCCAGAAGATGCCACCCGGGATTCCACTACCATTTTGTAACATTTTTCTCATCTCAATCCTTGAGGACGGGGTTTTTTTTGAAGGGGGAAGGTATGTTAGGGACCTAACCTTCTTAACCCTTGATCCGTAATTGATATTTTAAAGACTTGGTTAAGTAATTTGCATGAGTTGATTTACCATTTAGGAATTAAAGAGAAGAATAATATTTAATGAAAGAATATTGCAGCCATCATAAAGAATGAAGAATAGAAAATAATCACTAATAAAAAAAAAACCATAACGTCAAATATTGATAATTGAGTTTGGCAAAGTTACCTACATCTTCGGGCCTTTGTCTCAGTGGGGGAGGATTTCTCATTAATCTTCAATGATTCAAAAATACATCAGAAGTACATCAAATGGATTACAAACTAGTTTGGTTGTGTTACGATCGACCTCAAGAATCCAACACAACTGATGGCACTGAAAAATGTTGAGTGTAGCTCCCGCAAATGGCCTCCAAAGTTCACTTCCTCAATGGCTTCCTTGCATAAAAATGGATTAAGCTTCACAACTTAGCATAATTCTACTAATTTGAACCTCTCCTAATTGTCAAGAACACTCGGTTTGTATATAATTTTGGTTGGGGATCTTATCCCAACTTCCTCCCAAGATCTAGCCTCAAATAGGGCTCCAGATCCTCCAATAATGGGCAAAATCCCATTAAAATTAGGATGAAATAACAAAAAAATCCAATAATATGGTTTAAAAACCCACTTTTGCAAAATTCATGTGTGTGCGCCCCTTTTTCCTGGTCCTCTGGTCATATGGGAAACCATGTGGCCATATGCTAGGCATTGGTTCCCTAGTCCTCCGCACTCCAGGTCATATGTGTGTGCCATGTGGCCTTGGTATTTGGCTTGGTCCTCTAGTCTAGCTCATGATCTAGTGCCTTGGTCAACAGGCTAGTGTCAATTCAAATATAAATTATGCCACTTGTATTAATAAGTTATACATGAGCCCAATTGGATAACATGTAGAGGTTGGAACGTTGGCGTGCTCGGAGGTCGAGGGTTCAAGCCTGACGGAGTGCACATTTTTTTTGAGCCAACCCTCATTGACCTCATCTAGGGTGCCATGTGGTGCCCTGTGATTGGGCCATTTGTCACCCTATGATTTTCCACTGTACAGTCTAGTCAGTGCATAGTCACCCTGCCAGTTAGTCTGCACAGTCAACACACCTACCATGTGTCACACCCAGATCTTTCCATGTCATTTCCATGTGTCATCTATACCCTGCCATGTATCATGAACTGATCCTACCATGTCACTATATGAACTGCCATGTCAACATCCGTACAGTCCAGTCATCTGCCACATTAACACCCGAAAACACCAAAAATGGTTGACGTGTGTCACGTCCTAGTGCTACCACGTCATCATGATGACATCATGCTGACATCATATTCCATGTCATGATGACATATTGTTGACATCAGCAGTACGGGATATTGACTGTGGACTTTGACATTTTTTATGTTTGGGAAAAATTTCAGATCGCCATAACTTCGCCATACAGAGTCCATTTTCGAAAAATAATATATTGTTGGAATCGACACGATGATCCCTATGCGATGGCACTAGTTTCATATGATTATGAGAACTCTAAAATTTGATCCATTTTGGATCATTCCTCCCCACTGAGACCTTTTGGTCCTCCAAAAGGATATTAACTAGACATCAAGTGCGGGATAGGACTCCTCACTTGTCCTTTGTCTTTAAACTCTGTCATGTGCACCTATCACATCACAATCAATTACATAATAACCATGACAACTAAAATCACATTGTTAGCCATTTGAACTCATTTGCATCTTTATGATCCCACTACAATCCATTTAGAAAACATTAGCAGTGATAATATCGGAAATATGTTGAAAATGAACCAATATGTTTGACGGGCTTGCACGACATTAACTTATCTTGAAACAAATTATGATTGAACTCACATCCTACAACCATCTCATATTCATGCTTAAGATCAATTGTTTTACTTGGCACAATTATAGGTGTATTGCTTGCATAAGCTACCTTCTTTAATTGTTCCATTGTTAGAAGATATTGATTTGCTTTAATATCATGAGCATGTACAACATATTCAATTCCCTTGTTAAACAAGTGATATTGATTATGATCCCTGAAGAATATTTCTTTGAGATCATATAAATAAGGGATACCTAAGACCATTCCACATGTTTCTAGCGGCACCACATCACATATTACTTCATCCACATACTTAGATGTAATTGAAAACTTTATGATACATTTCTTTTTTATGGGAAATTTGTGATCTTTTCTTATCCAATTTAGTGAATAGGGTTTGTGATGTAACTTAGTTTTTAATCCCAATTTATTAACCACTTATTTTGAAATTAAATTAGATTGAGATCTGTTATCTGTCAATGTATCGATCTTAGTATGTTTCATAATGGCCCTTGTTGAGGAAAAGATATGAAATGATCTTACTCAAGCATTTTCAGATTTTGCTTGGTTAAAGAAAAATAGACGGTAATGTCACCCTAGGTTTATAGCCATCAAAAATAAAATCCTAACTCACAAGTATTAATTACAAGTGCTTTGGCTAGTCTTTTTCACAAATAAAAACTTGTTGAAATTTTCATTTTAATACAATTTTCTGAATATAATAGTTGTTGAAAACAAATGTAAAGACAGAAGTAAGACACCAAGATGATAATCAATATAGATGAGACATAAAGAAATCCTTTATTTCATTCCAATTCACCAAAGAGTCATTTTCTTTACAAAATCTCATACAGAAATTTTGGACCAAAGTCAAACTTAGACATCCTCGATGGAACATACAAAAGGAACTCTGACAGAAAACCAAAACTGAACTCTAAAATTTGGATCATCTTGCCATAGATTCCTTCCCACGCAACTTTGCACAATATCCTTTGTCAATCATGAAAACCAATTCACAAAAAGACAAGTCTACACAGACTATCAAAGATAGATCAACACCTCTGAAAAACAAGTGTTTGAATGATGTAATTCAACCCTGAATGTTGTTGTCTACAATAAGACCCTGCTATCATAAAAGAGAATTAATCTTGTGATAAATTAAGGAATGAATCAAAACTGAACTATCTCAACATAAACTCAAAGAGAAAACCTTAGTCTGCTTCTCCTTCTATCCTCCTCTTGTTCCTCCCTTTCTTTTGCCTTTAAGCAACATAGAATTGGTTGAAGTAGTTGAACCAACTCATTAGTTAAGTTAATTAAGAACTCAACCAACTTTTTAGTTAAGCGGGGGAAAGTAATAACTCATAATAAGGGTTTTAAATAAATAATAACTAGTAGTTGGGACCCCTTGTAACTCCCATTTATCTCTTAACCATTATAACATAACTAGTCAATTAAGCAAGAAAAACTCTCCTTGTGACTCCCATCATCACATGCACATTTGACCATTTATTTCATTTATATTTGACATTGTTTTAAAAAATGCATTACTTATATATCCAAAAATAAAACATGTTGTCCAAAAATCCCTGAAGTCAACTGTCATCAACAATAGATAAAATAAAAAAAACTCAAAAGTCATATTTCCCACTCTGAGATGAAATCTTTCCTTGATTTTTGTTGTCACCCTTTGATTTTCATGAATTTGCCTTTGGTTGCACTGAGCCTTTAGGCATAATCTCGTTGATCACATGAGAACAATCATCCCTCAAATGCATCTGGGAAGACATGTATTTATCCGGAGGGTGATGAAGGGGTAGCAGTTTCTTTTCCTTTGTCAAGGGCATGGTGGGCCTCAGTTTTCAACCTTTTTCTAGCATGAGAGGATTGAACTGGTGAGTGAGTAGGTGCATCTTGGATAATGGGGTTAATAGGCAGGGGAGAAGGTAGGGATAAATTGGGCCAG
This sequence comes from Picea engelmannii, assembly GCA_009831015.1. Lineage (NCBI taxonomy): Eukaryota > Viridiplantae > Streptophyta > Pinopsida > Pinales > Pinaceae > Picea > Picea engelmannii. The sequence continues at coordinate 407,262 of ML780765.1, forward strand.
CCATGATGTTGGGAGACTGTCGGGTGGACAATCTCTTGCCATCCATCATTTTCGGGAACCTCGGGTTGCAATGAGACATGAGGGGGCACGAGAATACCAGGGGATTGTGGAGCTTGGAAAGGAGGCCTTTCAGGCCTAGGTTGGACCATTCCTTGCCCAATCCAATTGAAAAATCTGGCCTGAAACAAATGGCCAAGATCTTGTGAGTCAACATCAAAATGTATGGAGAACCTTGGCCTTCTTGGGCCTCTATTCCAATTACCTCTCCCTCAGTTGCCTCAGCCATGGATACCTCGGATGAAAAAACTCATTCCTGCATGCATGATGGATTAGCAAATAGTGTTTTAAACAACCATACATGATAACTCTTTAAAAATATGAAATAGATTTTGGCTCATCACATATCAAGCTCATGCAATCCAATCCATAAAAAATGTTTAACTGTTGTTAATTAGCAGGGGGTGAACAAAGGTCCTGGGATATGCAAGGTTCTTGTAATTAGCAAAAAAATGATAAAATGAGGGGGAAAGAAACATAGTTACTACTCAGAGACCACAACAATCAACTGTAATGCGACCAAAAAGAACACCACTATAATCCAACAACTTTAAACTACTTCAATACAAAAAATTTCTTGACTGTAATTAATTTTAGAACAGGGAGTGAAAAATGAATGTGGGAAGGTGAGGGGGTTGTAATTAGTGGAAAGAGAAATAATGGTAGGGAAAGAGAGTGATTATTGTTCATAAAAATTAATTAAGTGATCCACAAAACCATTCTATAAAGAAATATATCAACCAAATTACCATTGTGACCCAAAAAACCACTATTGTGCATAATTCAAACAATTCTGGACATTAACTTGTTCACTGTTTGAAATCAAATATTTAACACAGTGTCGTCAACCAAGACAATACGCATTCCACAACAATCTATGGAGGAGTTATTTTCCTCTTATTTATCCAATCAACATCTTATAACAATTCTCAAATTTATAAACAATAACTATTTCGACTTTGTTCATCATCAAAATCAACCACTGCCCATGAATTATTCCAATCATCAAATACAAACTCAAATGTTGTGCTCAATTTTGTCTTATAATAATTTGATAATTGAATTGCCATGAAATTATACTGTCACAATGTCAGTTCCAATCATTGTTTAAAAGTAGAGTATTCATTTAGCATACAAAGTGGACAGTTAACACCACAATTCATATTCAAACTTACAAGATCTTTACTTGCCATTTAAACACACAGACAACAATTACCACTCCAACTCACGCTACGTTGTAGAAAACACAAAATAATTCAATCAATGCAAGTTTATTTCTGTGACTATACAGGCCCAATTTTCTTTGACTCTAGACAATCAAAATGTTGGGCTATCCATCCAACTCAATGAGGCATCAACAACAAGCCCGATTTTAAAAAAAATTGAACAAACTGCAACAAGCCATGTTCAAAAACCCGTGGCTTCCTCCAATGGCACAATCAATTAATACTGATAACATCACAGTGGATAACCATGCCATAGTTATCACGATTTCAATGTTCCAATCTAACAATTTTAAAACACACAGTCACAACATTTTTATTTCGACCTATCGTGCCAAGCTATCAATCCAACACAAGGAGGCAGCAACAGTATTTCTCAAATCAATAAAACTGCAACCAAAACCATACTATGTAACAACTCATTCCCATCCTTGATAACACAATTAAATATCCATAACATGTACAGTGGATGGAAATTCCATAAGCACCCCGAATGAAATAACCATTTAGCCATTAAAACACATAGTTACAATAATCATTGATTCATGTTGTAGGAACACCACTCATACCAATGCATTATGCGTGAAGCGTCATTGTGCATCAATCAATTGGAACTAATTCCTAGTTAGCATATCAACAATCCCAATGCAACAGACAGTGACTGTGTATCAACCCCATTTTCTAATCAACCAACTTCAATGTTGAGCTTAACAAATTGTCTTTCATAATAACCAATTTCAATGACAATAACCCAAAACCACTGTCAGGATAATCAACAGAGACGAGTCAATAATAGGACATTATCGACAATTCATCACCAACCTATAACCATCGACCATGTATCCAACATGACATAAAGGGTTCCCTTTATCAAAATTGAGCTTGTAGTGATCACAGATTGGCCCTGTGAACCAACACAGGGATACATGGGGTCGATTCCAGACAATAGATAGAAACCTTCGAGACCAATGGTGTATGCACAAGTTATACCACCAACTTCTTCACAAACAGGGTGACAATCCCATGATAGAGGAGACTATGAACAAAGGGTCAAGGCTCCATTTTGATTCAGCAGCGACACCTAGAAAATGCAGGGTATAACCCTCATGGCCTCCCAATCAACCCAAGAATGTTGAGACAAGACAAGGCTGAGACATAACAGTCACATTAAGCAATACCCTAGGAAAACAACCATCACAACCTCCTGTGTGACATGAACGAACTCATACCCAAGTGAAGCAAAGCGCAGTGACATAGTATGTTCAAAACCCCATAACAACAAAAGACTGGGTATGGAAAACAAAGGCGTGGAGATAGCCAGACACTCTAAAACAAATGAAAAACCCTCTGGCTAAAACCATCAAGAATGACGGAGAGCCCTTATGGTTTCCAATACTCAGAACAACTGATAACTCTGTGACATCAAACTTCATTACAAAAAAAAAACACCAATGATTCATTCCAGAAAAAGTCACCAAATAACATAGATTCTATACTTAAGGAAAGCATAAACCCAAACATTTGAACCAATATCTATTTCATAACCAGAGAAGACTCATGGATGGCCAAAACAAAATACATACTTGTAATCAAAACACCTTAAAACGTGAGTTGGCCAAGCGATTCTCCCTCTGCTAGAAAGTCGGAGTGTAACCATAGCAACCAAGTTGAACAATAGTGTGATTAGGGTGGAAGCCAGCGAAGGAGTAAGGGTGACATGTAGTAAATGCATGTCACCTCCATTCATAGTCCATTAATTCCTTAGTACATGTCATCAAGATTTCCATTAACAAAATTAATCAAACCATGTATCGAAATCATCAACCATTAAAACCAATAGTGCGGCCCATATCAAACTTATGCCATAACATAATCACCACTCCATATAACTCAATCAAATCGCATAACCATTAACTTGCTAGCTAGGATTTAACCATAATCATTTTAATCTTCCATGCATGTAGTGTAGTATATTTGCATAGTTAGATCCCTTTTCCTTTTGCATTTGTTATATTGTTTTTTCCTTTTTCCAACTACTCTTTATGTATTGTTACTAACATGTATATTGTGCAGGTGTCCCAAGAATATATAGAAATGGTATCAATGAATAGCATAGGCTGTAGTAACATAAAATTAGAGCTTAGAACATAACATGCCTTATTCATCATTTACTTGTCGCACATAGAACCAACACAAAATAATCCCAATCCATCGCCAGTAAAAACAAGATCTCATCAACCATGTAAGAAGTGTCGAACAATAGCACAACCATTAAATGAGAGCCATACTTGATCTCCAATCTACAAGGGGGTCCCACCTACTAGTATTATTTATATGTTAGCTTATGATAATAGGCTTTAGCAATACTTTGTGGGCTAAACTTTATTGAGATTTAAATCGTCAACAACCCTTATATGAAAAAATTTACTTCTTGAATCAAAACCATCACCAATTTTACTTGTCAAACCAATTGCTATAATCTTAGACTCATCACCTGAATCCGAACCCAATTATGTTGGTCATGTTTTTGTTTCAACTTTTTTCCTCCCTTTCATCTCTCTGAACCACTTTGGTCTCTTCTCTGGTTGCAATTTCCAGCAATGTTCTTCAACATGACCTTCTTTCTTGCAATGCTTGCAAGAGAGATTCTCTTCCTTCACTGTCATTGAATTTTCTTTCTTCCCATTCCCCTTTCCTTTTTCTTCTTTCTTTGAAGATGATTCACTTGATACACTAACTCCAGTTTTTCCTATTTCAATATATGTTTCTTGAACATAGACCTCATCAAGATTATTAGTTCCAAACATAAATATAGTATTACGAATATAAGTAGGAAAAGCTCATATATACTTCATAAGAGTTTATTTTGTAGTCAATGGAACATCTAACATCAAATCCATCTTATGAAATTCATTTGTATATTCCTGCATCGATTATCCTTTTCTTAACTTAAGATTTTTCCATTCAATTAAATCATTTTCCTTATATCCCAATGTATAGAACTATTTTCTAAGTGAGGAAATAAAGTCATGCCATGATGGAAAAATCTTACCAACCTTATAAGTTCCATGTTGCATCTTACTTTTCCACCAGATGAGAGTTGTGCATTCAAGACGAAGCAATGCCAATCTGATTTTGGTTTCCTCATCTTTGATTTGCTGCATATTACAATATAACTCCATCTATCTAACCCAGTTATCAATTTTCTCAACATTAACTTCGTTGTCATACATAGGAAAAACAAATTTTACATCAAGTTTAAGTAATGGCATATCAGGCTTATGTTTATGGGAATGTTTTCTTCAATAAGTAGTATTTGAAATTGTACTTGAAGAAGAAGAAGAAGATGGAGATGAAGGAGGTGAAGGAGGAGATTTTGGAGGGTCCTCTCCTTCTTCACTTTTGTCTTTCTTTGAAGATTCCCCTTGAACCATTCTATTATGTTCCAAGTAATCATCATACAATACTTTTACCATCTCCGACATGGAAAAGAAATTTCTTTGAAACTCTCTTTCATTTTGAGAAAGTCCTTCTTTCGATGCCATCTTCTCACTTTGAGATGTCCTCTTTCTTGATCCAATCTTGGGATATCCTTCTACAAGATCTCCTTCACCATGACTTAGCTTTTCCCTGGTAATCATGCATACTCAAAAACAACCAATTTTCAACCTACTCTGATAGCACTTGATCCGTAATGGATCTTTTAAAGACTTGGTTAAGTAATTTGCATGAGTTGATTTTCCATTTAGGAATGAAAGGGAAGAAGAATATTTAATGAAATAATGTTGTATCCATCATAAAGAATGCATAATAGAAAATAATCACTAAGAACATTAAACCATAACGCCAAATATTGATAATGTAGTTCGACAAAGTTTCCTATGTCTCTGGGCCTTTGTATTAGTGGGGGAGGCTTTCTTATTAATATTAAATGCTTTAGAAATACATAAAAAGTACATCAAATGGATTAATGGTTGTTCTCTTCTCGACCTCAAGAATCCAACACAACTAACGACACTAAAAAAGGCTGAGCATAGCTCCCAGAAATGGCCTCCAAAGTTCGCTTCCTCAATGGCTTCCCTACATAAAAAGGGATTAAGCTTCAAAACTTAGCATAATTCTACTAATATGAACCTCTCTTGATTTTCAATAACACCTGTTTTATATATAATTTTTGTTGGGGATCCTATCCCAACTTCCTCCCAAGATCTGGCCTCAAATCACGCTCCACATCCTCCAATAATGGGCAAAATCCCATTAAAACCAGGTTGAAATAACAAAAAAATACAATAATATGGTTAAACCCACATTGGAAAAATTCATGTGTGTGTGCCCCTTTTTCACGGGCCCCTGGTTATATGGGAAACCATGTGGCCATGTGCTAGGTGTTGGCACCCTAGTCCTTCACACTTCAAGTCATATGCATGTGCCATGTGGCCTCGGGCTCTGGCTTTGTCCTCCAGTTTAGATCCTAGTCCAACACCTTGGTCGGTGGGCTATCCCTGCTAATCTGGTGCTTATCCCCCCAAATAATGTTCTATGCCAATTCAAATATAAACTATGCCACTTGTATTAACAACTAATACATGTGCCCAGTTGGATAGCGTGTAGAGGTTGGAAAGTTGGCGTGCCCAGAGGTCGAGGATTCAAGCCAGATGGAGTGCAACAAATTTTTGAACCAGCCCTCATTAGCCTCATATGAGGTGCCAAATGGTTCCCTATGATTGTGCCACATTTCACCTTGTGATTTTCCATTGTACATTCCAGTCCGCGTAGTCACCCTTCCAGTCAGTTTGGATAGTCAGCACACCTATCACGTGTCACGCTCGAAGCTTTCCATGTCACTTCCACCTATCATTTGTACCCTACAACGTGTCATATGTACCCTGCCATGTGTCATGACCTGACCCTACAATGTCACTATACGGACTTCCATGTCAGCATCTATATAGTCTAGTCATCTGCCACATCAACACCCAAAAATGCCAAAAATGCCTGACATGTGTCATGTCCTGGTGTTTCCATGTCAGCATGTTGATGTCATGATGACATCATCTACCATGTCATGATGACATACTATTGACATCAGCAGTACAGATTGTTGACTTTTGACTTTGAATTTTTTGTCTATTTGGGAAAAATTTCAGAACGCAATAACTTCGCCATATGAAGACCATTTTTGATAAAGAATATATTGTCCAAATCAACATGACAAGCCCTACATGATGGTGATGGTTTCATCTGATTCTAATTACTTTGAAATCTTGGCCTTACTAGATCAATTTTGGATCAACCCCTCATGCAGGTAGAATAATATAGTTTCCATGTAATAAACTTCGACATTAATTTATAAGGCCTATTTAATAAATGTGAACAATTCAATGTAAGAAGAACTAATAGAAGCTTTCACTTCTAGAAAGATCTTCCACTAGAAGGTTCTTTAAAAGATAGAATTAGAATAAATAAGAGTAGAAGGCATGAGAAGTATTTTTCTTGATAATTATTGTAATAGAACGCTACTCTACCAGAGGTTCCCCCCTCGAAGAGCCAAGTAAACATTGTTTCCTATCAATAAAGGTATTATTATGGTGTTGTGGTTTCATAGTTTGTGTTGTTTCGTTGCTATTCTCTACAATATTTTTGTTTTTGCACTATTATAATAAATTCGGTACCTTACATTTGCCTAGAACAGTGAATCAACATGATTCCATCACGGTGGTGGTGAATAAATTGACTAAATCCGCACATTTTATTCTGGTAAAGACCACACACAAGGTAGAAAATATTGCAAAAACTTATATAAAGGAAGTTGCTAGGTTTGTTGGAAAATTCAGTGAAGAGACAGTGAATGCTTGTCATTGATGGAAACATTGAAGATGACAGGCAAACAGAAGACAAGTTCAGAGAGGTGAATGATCAAAAGCAGTGAGTAATCGAACGCAACAAGAGCCGTTAGATTTGTGCAGGGTCGCCGACAGCCGTCGGATCTGCGGAAGTTGCACGGAGGATAAGTCCCTGTGAACAAGAGGAGAGAAGTCCCGACAGGCATCGGATATCGGTAATCGGGAATCGGAGTTTCACAAGTCCCATGAACAATTACAACAGAAACCCCGAAATCGCGATGAAAGAAATCCCGACTGAACCTGAACCGTCAGATTAACATGTGATCTAGATCGTCGATTCAACTCACGACAGCAGACCACATCAGCTAGGGACACGTGGCACAACCAGGTAATGATAGGTGTCAGGCAGATTCAACACTTCAGGCACATGTAAGTCACGAATCAGAGTGACACGTGGAAGTATGTAACACGTGTCAAACCACGTGTGACGAAAGTGGAGTATCGGGGATCGGGGATCGTGACTTTGAAATGTCAAGAACACACTGCAACAGAAACTTCGAAATCGTGAAATGTGATATTGCGATTCAATCGCAATTGTTGAGTCAAGATCGCATCAGGACCGTTGATCACAGCCCGTATCGTAGTTTCGGGGATCACGAATTCAAAAGGCAAAGAACACAATGCAACGGGAATTCCGATTTCGCGATGAGTAAATTCCTGACTTAATATGAACCGTCTGATCTAGAAATAATCGGGATCGTTGATTTGGTTTCATTACGGAATGTCGGAGATCGGGTTTTGGTTTTGACAATATCTTTGAACATTAGAAAAGCCAAAACCCCGATGAGAGGGTTGACCGAGGTCATATGTTGACAATCATATGGGCCAAGGTCTATAGCCAGCAGAGCTAGCGTATGAAGGGAGAGTCGGGATTTGGACGATCGGGAATCACGCGGGTGTATGCATTGAGGAATCACAAACCCCATAGCCCCAACGAGGTAAGGCTATGGTCACAGAGTGACAGTCACGTTGACCGGGAGCTAAGCTCAGGAGGGCTAGCATATGAAAGTGTTGAAACCCAATTTAAAGGGAAAGAATAATGAAGATTATCCAACGGTGTGGATAAGGTTTGAATGTGATCGGAGGGTTGTTGTTATTTCTCACACATTAAATATTTCATTTACAAATCCGTTAGTGAAACAGACTCATGATTGCAAATTAGTTGTCGATCAGTTGACGTTTCAGTTGGCTGAACAGTTGTCATCAGTTTCTCCAAGGAATTGGGAAGCTGAAATGTTGTGCCCGTGTATATAAAAGAAGACGAAATAGATTGAGGGGTGTTGGTTGTTTCGGTGAGGAAAGGAGTGAAACAGAAAGGAAGAATACAGAAGAGGATGTGTGGTAGGAAAGGAAGAAGATGTGTAGAGTGAAGTGGAACGCAGTGCAGAATAGCAGAGCAAGAGAAAACGCAGAGCAGAATAGCAGAATAGATCAGACTTACAAGACAGAGAAAGGAAGGTAAGAATTGATTTATCTGGGAAAATGTCTGTGTATTCATTATTTTGATATTCAAAGTGGTTGGGAGGTGCTCGGGAGGACTGTTGTCCTCAGAGGTTCAAGTGGGTGCTTGAACACAGGGAGTTGTAGTTTCCATCTGGTTGCAGCCAGAGAAAGAAGGGTGGCAGGGTGGTGCTAGGGAGAACAAGTGTTCTTTGTTATACATGTTGGAGCCTGTGTAACTGGAAGTTGGTGCTTCCATCCAGTTGGTGCTGGAAAATTCAGGAAGTTGGTGCTTCCATCCAGTTGGTGCTGGAATATTTAGGGAGTTGGTGCTTCCTTCTAGTGGGTGCTAGAGAAACCAAAGAGTTGGAGCTCTCAAACAAGTTGCATCTTGTAAAACAGAGGTAGCAACCTCACATTGAGTTGGTGCTCAATTGTAAATGATGTACAGAACTGAAAAAGACTACCTATCATTTAGAAGAAGAAGAGGTTTTCTCCCTTTATGGGTTTCCTCGTGAAAATTTGTCTCTGTGTGTACTTTATGTGTGACTGATGGTCTTTATTTTTACTGTACATATGTTGTATGTTGTTGATGATCACTTGAAGAAAGATTAATAATATTTAAAAGGTATAAAATTGTTTAAGCTCATAAACAA
>ML780765.1:420837-439101 GCA_009831015.1 Picea engelmannii
AAGAGAATATTTAAATACTTGAAGGGAACAATGACTTATGGACTGTGGTATCCTAGAAATCAGAATTTCCAGTTAACTGCTTATTCAGATGCAGACTGGGCAAACTGTGTTGATGAAAGAAAAAGCACCAGTGGAGGAGCATTATTTTTGGGTGACTCATTAGTTGAATGGCTTAGTAAAAAGAAAGGATCCATTTCATTATCCACTACAGAGGCAGAATACATTGCTGCTGCTACTTGTTGCACACAAATTTTATGGATGATACAAACTCTTGCAGATCTGAAGGTAACTTACACTGATCCTATTCCAATTCATTGTGATAACACAAGTGCCATTAGTGTCTCCAAGAATCCTGTTCTTCATTCCAAGACTAAGCATATTCCAATCAAGTATCATTTTCTCCGAGAACAAGTTACAAACAGAATTGTTCAACTGAATTATATTCCTTCCAAAGAACAGATTGCTGATATCTTTACTAAACCATTAGCAGCGACCCCTTTTGGATACCTTCGTCAAAAGTTGGGGGTTATAATCTCAAGTGCCTAATCTCTTCACCTGGTCAGGGGGAGTATTTATTGAATATCTGGTGTCTTTTCTAGATGTTTATAGACGACAGGGGGAGTATGTTCTGCAACAAGATCAGTGCTTCTTCTGTGACATTGATGTTAAAGGGGGAGAAAGGAGTCGAGTTCGAAATGTCTCGGGAACAGAGTCAAGCCTGAATGGCCGAATGCAGAGGAAACTTGGGTCTGAATGCAAGTGTTTCCATCAATGCCAAAGGGGGAGATTGTTGGCAAATTCAGTGAAGAGACAGTGAATGTTTGTCATTGATGGCAACATTGAAGATGACAGGCAAACAGAAGACAAGTTCAGAGAGGTGAATGATCGAAAGTAGTGAGTAATCGAACGCAGTAAGAGCCGTTAGATTTGGTGCAGGGTCACCGACAGCCGTCGGATCTGCAGAATTTGCACGGAGGATAAGTCCCTGTGAACAAGAGGAGAGAAGTCCCGACAGGCATCGGGATATCGATAATTGGGAATCAGAGTTTCACGAGTCCCATGAAAAATTACAACAGAAACCCCGAAATCACGATGAAAGAAATCCCGACTGAACCTGAACCGTCAGATCAACATGTGATCTAGATCGTCGATTCAACTCATGACAGCAGACCACGTCAGCTAGGGACACGTGGCACAACCAGGTAATGACAGGTGTCAGGCAGATTCAACACTTCAGTCACATGTAAGTCACGAATCATAGTGACAAGTGGAAGTATGTAACACGTGTCAAACCACGTGTGACGACAGTGGAGTATCGGGGATCGGGAATCGGGACTTTGAAATGTCAAGAACACATTGCAACAGAAACTCTGAAATCACGAAACGCGATATTGCAATTCAATCGCAATCGTTGAGTCAAGATCGCATCAGGACCATTGATCATAGCCCGTATCGGAGTTTCAGGGATCGCAAATTCAAAAGGCAAAGAACACAATGCAACGGGAATTCCGATTTCGCGATGAGTAAATTCCCGACTTAATATGAACCGTCTGATCTAGAAATAATATGGATCGTTGATTTGGTTTCATTATGGAATGTCGGAGATCGGGTTTTGGTTTTGACAAGATATTTGAGCATTAGAAAAGCCGAAACCCCGATGAGAGGGTTGACCGAGGTCATATGTTGACAGTCAAATGGGCCAAGGTCTATAGCCAGCAGGGCTAGCGTATGAAGGGAGCGTCAGGATTTGGACGATCGGGAATCACGCGGGTGTATGCATTGAGGCATCACAAACCCCATATCCCTGATGGGGTAAGGCTCTGGTCACGGAGTGACGATCACGTTGACTGGGAGCTAAGCTCAGGAGGGCTAGCGTATGAAAGTGTTGAAACCCGATTTAAAGGGCAAGAATAATGAAGATTATCTAACGGTGCGGAGAAGGTTTGAATGTGATCAGGGGGTTGTTGTTCTTTCTCACACATTAACTCTTTCAGTTACAAATCCGTTAGTGAAACGGAATCATGATTGCAAATTAGTTGTCGATCAGTTGATGTTTTAGTTGGATGAACAGTTGTCGTCAGTTTCTCCAAGGAATTGGGAAGTTGAAACATTGTGCCCGTGTATATAAAAGAAGACGAAATAGACTGAGGGGTGTTGGTTGTTCCGGTGAGGAAAGGAGTGAAACATCAAGGAAGAATACAGAAGAGGATGCATGGTAGGAAAGGAAGCAGATGTGCAGAGTGAAGTGGAACGCAGTGCAGAATAGCAGAGCAAGAGAGAACGCAGAGAAGAATAGCAGAACAGATCAGACTTACAAGACAGAGAAAGGAAGGTAAGAATTGATTTATCTAGGAAAATGTCTGTGTATTCATTATTTTGATATTCAAGATGGTTGGGAGGTGCTCGGGAGGACTGTTGTCCTCAGAGGTTCAAGTGGGTGCTTGAACACAGGGAGTTGTAGCTTCCATTTGGTTGCAGCCAGAGAAACAAGGGTGGCAGGGTGGTGCTAGGGAGAACAAGTGTTCTCTGTTATACAGGTTGGAGCCTGTGTAACTGGAAGTTGGTGCTTCCATCCAGTTGGTGCTGGAACATTCAGGAAGTTGGTGCTTCCATCCAGTTGGTGCTGGAATATTTAGGGAGTTGGTGCTTCCTTCTAGTGGGTGCTAGAGAAACCGGAGAGTTGGAGCTCTCAAACAAGTTGCAGCTTGTAAAACAGAGGTAGCAGCCTCACATTGAGTTGGTGCTCAATTGTAAATGATGTACAGATCTGAAAAAGACTGCCTATCATTTCGAAGAAGAAGAGGTTTTCTCCCTTTATGGGTTTCCTCATGAAAATCTGTCTCTGTGTGTACTTTATGTGTGACTGATGGTCTTTATTTTTACTGTACATATGTTGTATGTTGTTGATGATCACTTGAAGAAAGATTAATAATGTTTAAAAGGTATAAAATTGTTTAAGCTCATAAACAACTGATTCACCCCCCCCCCCTCTCAGTTATTTTAGTATTTCCAACAAGGTTACATGGAGTACCTAAGGCAATAGTTTCAGACAAAGATATCAAATTCACATCCAAGTTTTGAAAAGGTTTGTTCAAAGGATTTGGGACAAATTTAAATCTTAGTACAATATATCACCCAGATTCAAATGGGAAAATAGATAGGACTAACATGATAATGGAGGACATTCTTAGAATGTATGTGATGGATCAACCATCAAAGTGGAAAGATTATAGTCATTTAGTTGAATTTTCCTACAACAGTGGGTATCAAGCCTCATTGAAAATGAGTCCATTTGAGGCATTGTATGGAAAAAAGTGTAACACACCCGTGAGTTGGGATAGTCCAACAGACAGAGCAGTTGTTGGGCCAAAATTGTTAAAGGAAGTGGAAGAGAATATGGAATAGATAAAACAGAATTCAAAAGTTACCCAGGATAGGAAAAAAAATTATGCAAACAAAAATAGAGTGTTTAGAGATTTTAAAGTGGGAAAACATGTGTTTTTGAAAGTGAAGGAAAAGAAAAATTTGTTAAGATTAGGAAGTTGCCCAAAGCTGGAAGCAAGATATTGTGGAACTTTTGAAATATTAGAAAAAAAAGGATCATTTGCATACATTCTAGCATTCCCTGCATCCATGAGAGTGAATAATGTATTTTATGTTTCATTATTAAAGAAATATGTGCCTAACCCTAGCCACATAATTGATTGGAATGTGATCCAGGTGGAGCATGAAGGGGATTTTCGAGTGGAACAAATATGCATCCTAGAACAAAAGGTCAAAGTGCTCAGAAATAAGGCCATAGGGTTGGTAAAGGTTCAATGGACCTACTATGGTCCTGAATATGCTACATAGGAGCATGAAGAATACATGCAGACAGAGTACCCACAATTTTTTGACAATTTTGAAGAATACAAAATGCAAGACTCCATTTTGAGCAGCTAGAGTTTCATAACCACATCTCAAAGTCCTAGATAATTGCATCTGAGACCTTGATAAATGAATGGTTCATTCTTTGGATTAGCCTTGATAAACATATGATACATCCCTTGGGTTAAACCTGATAAAAAAATGGTGCATTCCTTGGGTCGGCGAATTGAGAGGAACATGAAATTTTGGTTAGAACTGTTGTTGTAGTTGTAAAATTGTAGAATTTTATTTTCTAAGTATCATGATGTAAATTTTCATATATGTAGATCAATATAGAGTACATATAGGATGGCTCACAATTGTAGGGGAGAGGGAATGTAAAATCCCCACTATAATCCCCAGTTTAATTAATGTTTATGTAGATATAACATGTGGCTATGGCCAAGTGATGTAATATGTGAATTGTTTTTCAATGTTTAATAATAACATGTGATGTCAACTGCTAAGGGGACATGGAAAAGAGATGGGGTTTGAATTAATCCACAAGAGAGGGGATTATCTAGGATAATGGCCAAGAGGGGTCCAATGGGGTAGTTACCCATGTATATTAATTCAACCATTTTCCCTAAATTTGTTATTTGTATATGAACCTTCCAATTTATGATTGAGTGTTCCCAAATTCAATCATTGAATGCATGTAAAAGGGTGGGTGTAAGTGGCCACATCCCAAAATTATTGGGCATATGGGGGTTGAGTACAATCATCATAGGGAAGACTGTGAGTCAAGAAAGGAAATCCAAAGAGAGAAAATGTGTATGGGTTGGGACTGTTATCACACAATTTGTACTTTCCCAAAGCCAAAGGAAAGTGAACACTACATTGGTGTAACAAGGAGGATGTCCTATCAATGTCACCTTAATAAGACACCTCTTTCTATTTATGAGTGGTACCCCATGGGAGACGTCCCCAATGACCTGGGGGTTTGAGAAGGCTAAGTAAAAAGTATCAAGAAAGTCCCACCCCTCTCAAAGGTCACTCTGATCAAAAGTTCCAAGGTTTTTAAAGAGATGAAGCAAAGTAATATTTAAGTGTACCTACCCAGAACAAGACAACAAGAAAATATGTTATTTGCAAGTACCATATGATGTTAGTGCTTCATAAAACCATAGACTTTTGATAAAATGAACAAGCTTATATAAAAGTTGAAGCAATAGAAGTATTTATAACAACAATATGTATAGCAATAGCTTCACAAATATACCTCAATAAAGCTTCAAAATGACAAGAAATGATAAGATAAACTTGACAAGATGATAGTAATTGTCATAAGCAATGATGGCAATGTATTAATCAGCTTTAAAACTTGCTTTTAAGATGAATTTGTTGTTCTTATAGATGGTTGTAGCAATCTTTTGCAACATCAGAAAATTAGTTAGTAGGTTAGTTTAAACTAAAGTTAGAAATAGTTAGTAAAGGTCTTAAGGTAGATGGTTTAAGAGTTGTGTTAGTTAATCAATCACTTGCAAGGTATGAACTAGTTCCTTTTAGGGTAAATGGCATCAAAGTTGCAGTGACAATTATTAGAGGGAAACAAAAAATGATAATAGATGAGCTAAAGAAAAAGGGAAGGTGATTGAGGTGTTAGTAACCTAAGACCTCAATATCTAAAACCCTAGAAGGAAAAGATGCTAGAAAGTAGGTAACCCTAGGACCTAGCGATTTCCTTCTTCTTTAGATCAAACTTGAAATAAATGTATTAATCTTAATGAAGCAATGATACTAGAGTGCTACAAAGGTAGGGCTCTAGTATATCCTTCAAGGGAGGTGTTCTCTAGAAAAATCAAGTAGGTGAAGAGTTATAAAGAAAAGGACAATAACATGTGCTTTTCTCCTACAGTTTCATACTAGCAATTTCATAAACTTAGAAATGAACAAGTAAATGCACCACAACCATTCAAAATAAAGAAGGATTTCATATTTCTACTTACTTCATCAAGAATAATCTAGCCATAAACCCTAGTTGAGGACTTTCCACCATGAAAATGCAAAAATACACCAAAAATAGCCTCCTCCAAGAGTTGTGCACCACTTAATTTCAGCCAATAAGCCTTAAAAGAGGCCAAATTTCAGACCTCAAACTTGTGTGAGTGAAAGATGATGAAAAAATGAGAGTCAAAAAGGTCGACATGGCCAGTTTACATCAAAAATCCAGTTTTACATAAAATTAACAATTAAAACCCTATTTTTTTCTTTAGAGAGGACATCATACCCCTCCTAGGGTGACGTTAGGCCCCTTCATGGAACGTTAGGCCTCCAAAGTGAAAATTTAAGCCTCAAAAGACCTCAGAAGCTACCACATGTGCCAACCAAGTAGTCCTCATGCCAAAACCCTAAGTGGATGACATCAAGGCTCAAAATTATGACATCATGGGCCTTCAAGGGCCAACGTCATGGTGGGAGGGAAAGACCCCCTAGGTCTAGGCCTGCCAAAGTGTCTTTGGTGGAACATCCTCCTTTTTCTCTAGTTCAAGTCTCTGGTATCCCTCTACCTCTGGTTGGGGTCACAAAATCCATCTGGTGGGATTTTAGCCCCATGGAGGTCCGAAATAATCATCTCCCCATATGTACCTATCTATTGGGCATGGTCCTGAAGAAAAAACAAGTAATCCCTTAATGGACTCATAAGTCACATGGATCATAGAAATGTCAATCACATCTAATAATCAAGTTACCCAAACATGTGCATCAAACCCCCCTTTACCCAAAAAAATGCTCAAAGACATTATGTGATTTAACAAGTCAGGTTTGGAAAGGGTCCCAGGATGTCCTATTGGGCTAATCCTCCTTAGGTGTGGCGTGTTTCCTAGGTGAAGAAAAATCTAGAATATAATATATATTCTCGTTTAACCATAAACAATATTTCTATATTATGGGCCCACGCTATCTTCAAATAGTCTAACCACTGGAAGATAGATTGGGAGGATTTTCTCAGTTACAGTTGTAGTTATAGCCAGTTTTTGCTGCAGCAATGAAACCCTAACCCTCTTGTTGAGGAATCTTATGTGAAGATATTGACCTAATTTTTGGATAGCCTAGTGTGCCCTAGCCTAGCGCACCTCCTGGTATTCTTAGCAAGCCAAGACGTCAAGTTTGATTTTTTGGTCAAAGTCAAATGTTGATCAAGTCAAAGTAGTTATGACTTACTCTATGAAGTCAGAAAGAAAGTTATAAGGGGATTTTAACTTCAAAGCGTGGAAGACAAGGATTGACCTCATCCTTGCCAAGAATAAGGTGTTGGACATCATTAAAGGAAAGATCATGGAACCATGGTTCGAAGAAGGAAAAGAGAAGGAACCTCAGAACGTTGCAGCTATGGAGAAGTTCAAAGATAATGACGTCAATTCCATGAGTATCATAGTGGATTCTATAAAATACCACTTGATACCCTACATCTCCCATCTTGACTCATCTAAGAAGATGTATGATGCCCTAACAAACCTCTTCTCAGTCAAAAACATTGGACAAGGAATGAGTCTGAAGAATGAGCTCCGTGACATGAAAATGAATGATGATGACAACATAACATCATACTTTGTGAGGATCTCTCAGTTAAGAGATCAACTACAAGCTATTGAAGAGATCATTTCAGAGAAGGAACTGGTAAATATAGTACTCAATGGTCTTCCCAGGACATGGGATGCATTTGTTGCAAGCATGAACACAAGGAAGGAGTATCCTACATTTGAATAACTTTGGACTTGATGCGCACAAGAAGAATCAAGGATTAGTGTAAAAGAGAAACCCCAAAACAAATACAATGATCAATCCTTCACAGCAAGGTTCACAAATTTCAGGAATAAAAGGAAGTTTGGCTCAAGGAAGAAGCCAAATCAAGAGAAAGATATGTCAAAAATACAATTCTTCCACTGTCAAAAATATGGTCATGACAAGAATCATTGTCCCGAGCTAAAGAAAAAGAAGGAAACACACGAAGCATCAGTTGTCGAAGAAAGGAAACCCTCAAAGAAGACCAAGCAGGATAAAACATACCTCTTCTTCTAAGACAAGGTAACAATATTCTTCATAATTCTTGTACATACCATGTTTACATAGTTTATGTACATATCTTGCATATCTATTTCTTAGAAGATAATATGTTCAAAGAGAAACAATACCTATGGAAGAATAACAAGATAAGGATTGATATCATGGTGACTCTAATACAAACAATACACATGGAAAGATGAAGTACATTGACAATCCTTGGTAACAATTCMTGTGGAAGCTATTACAACTTTCGAAATCATAATCAAACTTGAAGAAACCTAGAAGAAGTAAAAACCGAAAGAAGTCAACAATCAAAAGGAAAAGACTTGTGACACTTTGCATAAGGAAATAAGGATGCAGACAGAAGCATGGACTCTCTTAAATGGAGGGAGTCGATTATATCATTCCAAAAGAAGAGCATACATTCATGCATGAAACAAGGATTAGGAGAGAGATAATCCTAGATAATATGATCCATTGAAGATTATGAAGTATCTATCCATGTTCCCATCAATGGTAGAAACCATGAAAAGAAGCACATGGCCAATTTGAATTTAGAAGAAGTCTTCTTCAAAAAGAAGCCTTAAAGTATCATTGGTTGTCCATCCACATCCATGATCTTATGATGAAAGGAAGAAATTTGGAAACTTCAGGGCATGGAATCTATAGAAAACTCCATGGACCCAAGAGCTAAAGAGAAACATGAGGAATAACATGAAGATTCCAAGAGAGAAAGAAAATATAGAACAACCAGTCATTATATCAAGAATCACAAGACTACCAACTTGGTTTGAACCCACTAGAATCAATCAAGCAAAAGAAACAAAAGTTGTGATGAAGAACGGTGTATGAAAGACTTATGAATAGAAGCATTGCAAGATTCAGAACTAGAGGTTCTCCCAAATGGAGGGAGAAGAATATGACGATTGCTTATTCCAGTAAACTAGACATACCTCTACATGAGACATTATATCTTCTGCAATATCCAGGGGTTGGAGTTTACATCAGATGAATGTAAGGAATGTTCTCCTCAACAGAGTAATTGAACAAGAAGTTTATGTAGAGAAACCTCAAGGTTTTGAGGTATACTAGAAAGAGACTCTTGTATACAGGTCTTGTATATTTGGTGCAGAGCCTCCAATGCACAACATAAGCATGGTGAAAACTTTCTATAACAAAGATATTGTATCAGAATGGTTACTTAGAACCCTAGGATGATGGATTTCCAATCCATGACAAACTCTCATGATGACAGATTAAGTACCACTTGGATATGTTCTAGTTTGAGCCTTGCAACGATGTTATGAGCTAGCAGGAAAAAAAAGTTTGAATCCAACTATGATATACTATAATGATCAGAGTTATATGAAGCCTTCAAAGAAAACCAGTGTTCCAGAAAGACCGAAGTACATTGAAATCATGCATTACATCCTCCATGATGAAGTCTAGAAAAGAGAAGTGATTCTCCACAGATGAGCAGATAGCAGACATTTTGGTAAATCCTTTGTCCAATATGAAAGTGTTTGTGCACTCAAGAAACAAGATGAAACTCGTGGAGATGAATTCCTTATTAAAAGGGAAGAGATTACTCCCAGGTTGGGAGGGAGCATTGATGTGTTATTGATTTATGGACAGTCATTTTTCAAGTTCGAAAAATGGTCTAGGATGAGTAGTTCCTTTCCAGTTCGTAAAGTGGTTTGAGATTTCTGACGGACAGACATTTTCCAGTTCAGAAAATGGTCCAGATCAAATAGTCATTTTTGTAATAAAAATGGTTCGATGGATTGTTGATGTACCATAGACAGCGATTCCCCTTGTGG
Organism: Picea engelmannii; assembly: GCA_009831015.1. Lineage (NCBI taxonomy): Eukaryota > Viridiplantae > Streptophyta > Pinopsida > Pinales > Pinaceae > Picea > Picea engelmannii. Next base: position 430,572 of record ML780765.1, read on the forward strand.
CCAGTGTGGGGGAATGGTCTAGGAAAGTCTCTTTTCTTAGCAGTCACTCTCATTAGTGGTCAAGAAGACTGGTCTGCCTCATCGGACAATCATTCTTTCAAATCTCACAATTGTGAGTAGTTTCAAAGAATGGTTTATTTTGGAGGTTGGTGTAGGACAGTCATTTCCTTAGGAAATGGTCCAGACAGTCATTCCCTAGGGAAGATTCATTCTCTCCAGGTTGCACTTTGTTTAATGCCGGAGGAATGGCCTAGATAGGTGAATGGTTCAGGTTCAACAATTAGGGACATGCATTCCCTAGGGCAGACTCATTCTCTCCAGGTTGCACTTTGTTTAGTGTCGGAGGAATGGCCCAGATAGGTGAATGGTCTAGGCTCAGAAATAAAGACAGTTATTCTTCTATGCTTGAGAAGAATAGTCCAATAGCTCATGACTGATGTTTTAACTTCTGAAGGTAGATGTTATTCCAAATATCACAGATGTGAGTGGAAGAATGCCTCAGATGATTCAATTTATATCATGACATTGTTTTCTATGCAGGTTGATATCAGATGATATGATTGCTATGGAGATTATATGTCTCTGGACAGTAGATGTATGCTACTATGGTGGATGTGTTCCACTGGTTGTGACTATGTGTCACTGATTAAGTATTTGTTTGCTACTTGGTGTGGTAGTGTACCATTGGATTGTAGTTGTGTACTACTATGGATAGGCACAGTTGTTTTCTATTTAATGACATTGTTCTAATTTCCATGTAAACCATTAGTAGTGTTGAAAATGATTATCAGCCAGATGAATCGTCAGTGTGCTTGTGGAAAGACATTCTCCAGGCAGAGAATGGTTTGGATAGAACAGATTGTTGGCGGACAGGTATTCTCTTTGAAGAGAATAGTTCAGGGTGACAGTTTGTTGACATGACATGGACTAGTATTTTTCCTAAGGCACAGATTGTGGCCCGATTAGGAAAATGGTTTAGGAATGATATTTTCTAAGGCATACAGGTTGAGACACATCTCTATGAATTGATTAGAAAATAGTCCTAGATTGAAATTTCTATAGGAATGGTCTTTGTAGTCCATGGTGCATCTTTTAGCATCTATTGGGATAGTCATTCTTCTAAGACGTATTAGAAGAATGGTCCTTGTATCACTCCTTGAAGTGAGTGACTTATTTAGCATCATGTTTGATTACTCATATAGAGTATATTTTCGAGAGATGATGCAGTTGATATTGTCAAATGACACTCATAGTGATGATGGCGCTCGTGATCTAATCATGAGATAGTCTATACAACTATGACGATGCTACCAGTTCAATGGTATGTTTGTGCTAAAGACCATTTCCTTCAATACCTCCCTAGCTAGGAGGGAGTGTTGATATTATGGTATTTGAAGGAGGTATTTACCTCCACGTGTAACCCTGACGAGAATAGAATATTCTGGGAAGCAAGAAGAAACCCTAAATAGTTGGTTAATAACCCTAGAAGATAAGTCAGCTCAAGAGAATGATTTGTATTAAGTTATTAGCCTCCAAGAGAAGAAGTCGACCCAGTTAAGTGACTTGGAGGACTGTAAATAGAGGGCTCTTTAGCTCATTTTAACTCACCCTCTCGAAACTGCATAAGGCAATGGTGCACAAGTTTGGAGAAGAGTTGCAGTTGCAACTGCTGCAACTAGTAGATTTCAGTTTTGGTTTGGACTCTCTCTTGGTTATTGTTTGGAATTTATGCTTGGCCTCTTTTGGTTATATTTCTTGGTGCGCTATCCTTGAAGAGAGGTGCGCTACCTTGTTTGGATACTAAGCCTAAGGTTTATTTCCAGAATCATTCTCTGTCAAGGTTAAGGTGCTCGAGGGTGTCTTCGGCCTATGGTTGGGTGACAATATTGCTATATTGTCTATGGTTAAATGAGCACATCCATTATATTCTAACATCTAGGTCATGTAAATGTATGAGATGGTGTAGGGAATGATTGGGAAAGGGGTGCAATGATGATATGAAAATGTGAGTGCCTTTGTAGAGGGTGAGTTGCACCTTGTCATGGATGCAATTGTTTTGTAGCCCATTCAATGCCTTTTACTCTTTGTCTTATTATTTTTTTCTTTTCAATAGGATAGTTGGAGGACATTGTCCTGACAGTAATAGCATTACCCACAAGTATTTCATGCAAATGAGAAGGTTGGCTCATGATGAGACCCCCTTTCTCTTGGTTATGCCACCAAGAGCCTCTACCCTAGCTCGGTGACTAGATGAATAGTAGTTTCATACCGCTACATGCCCATGGACCTAATAGGCCAAATCATGATGAGACCTCCTATCCACCAACTAGATCTTGATTTTTATTTTATTTTATGGGTCCCCTTTCTTGCTGAGAAGTTATTTATTGCTTTCTCGAGAATCCTTGGGCAAAGCATCTCAAGGTTTAATTTTTTATTTTAACTTTTTCCAACTACTTTTACCCTCTGGGCCTTTAGCCCCTTCTTCCCACAAGGCAAGGTACAACCTTTACTAGCTTGGCAAACCCAATGCCCGAACCAATGTAGGGGAAAGATGAGAGAGATAATGATGAAAAGTGGTAAGTATGAAAGGAATGGACGATGACCTTTCATAGACCCACCTAGTGGAAACTCATCCCTAAGGGAACCAACTTACTAAGGCACTCTATCAACCCCCCCCAGGTGTGAAAAAGTTAAAGAGCATAATTTCCAAGAAAACATCATGAAACAAAAGAGAATTCAATGCAGATATTCAAATGTTTTAAGAATCAGAGTGATGCATAACATGATACTCAGACTCATTACCTCATGGAGCAAGACCAATTGTTTCTTCAGAATCGGGTCAATGGGATGGATGTTGTTGTTGTTGATAGATAGGAGGCGCTGAAGAAAAGATGGGACCTCCAAGGCCAAGCTCAAGTCATATGGCTCTCATTACTCCATGTCTAGGACCTATGGGCCTCGAGACATAATCTCATTATTTATCCCTAGTATAGGGGATAACATCAGGCTCCAACTCGAGGAAATTTTCTCACCATAGAGTGCATGAGAACCTCAGCATCTCTGTCATGACCTGTGATTTTCTATATCTCAACAAAAAATGATCAGTAATGTTTTGGGGTGGTGATATCACCCCTGGCTCATATACGATACAATGAAGGTAAACAAGCATATATACAGATGGAAATGAAACTACAACTACACTACTCTAGCATTATATGAAAATGGTATATATAATGAATGCAAATGTCTACATACCTCTACTTACCTGTTGGTTGAATTCTAGGTGTATTAAAATAACCATTGAAACCATCCTAGCAATATCTCGTAATACATGCCTCTGTGCTTCATCATATACCAAAATAGTGATAAGTTAAGCACACAAATAACATGAGTTAGAAAATGTATTGCATCATCAGAAACCATAAAGTCTATCTCATGGAGGCGAGAGGGAGGGATAAAATTATGCCAAGTCACACTTATAGGAAAGTGCTCAATCCATCTCAGAAAGGGATCGTAAAAAATCAAAGGCTCAAAAAACTGACTCAAAGAGTCTTGAAGTTGGCTACCTTGGATGTCATCACATCCTAAAGTCTGGGAAAGGACCAGTAAGAACCTAGAGAAGGATTGGAAAATTTATAAGGGAAAGTTGAAAGAGTGATACAATAAACTTACTCTTAAGGTTCTCAACCTACCCTTGAATTATAAAAGAAGGATTTCCCTAGGATAAAACTCAAAACAAGGGACATGTTTCCCAACTACACCCTTAATGACATAGCGAGGTAAAGTAATTGAAGGGGGTTGGAGAATATTGTCACAAGTACCCTGCTTTGGGCAAGCAATGTCCTCACCTTTATCAAGATCTGAGCACAATGGTGGTTGATAATATTTTTCATAAAATAAATCCAAGTGCTCAAAGGAGTACTTATTGAAATCTTCAAGGTATGATCGAAAATCATCAGGAGAAAACAGAACTAGGTCACCCTTGGAGATGTCTATAACTATATCATTTCCTTGTTGTCAGATGTCAGAATCATTAGTAACCTCATATGATAGTTGTAAAGGAAACATTTGTAAATGTTCTTCCATATCATAAAATGGATCCTTATTAGAAGCAATCGCATCCCATTTATGTCTTCCAACGTGTATGAACTCATCAATATTATCAATAATGTCACTACCTTTATCATAAAATGAAGGATCTAATGCATCTAAGGGCTCCTCTAGTACTTCTTCACTTTCTAGTTCACAAAACAAAGCATAATCAAAATATTGGAAAGGTAAATAAATTACCATGTTCACTTCTTGTTGTGTAGGAGCATCAATGGCTTGTATCGATTCAACAAATGGAAGAGGGTCTAGTACATCATCATCAAGATTCATCTCTTTGTATTCATCAAAAAATGAAGGAGCTAGCTCTTCCAAGGGTTCCTTTACTTCTTCACCTTTTGAATCATAGAGAAAAGTGTCATCAAAAAAATGGAAAGGAAAATGACTCATCTCATTCTCTTCATATTGTGTAGGAGAGATAGGGTCTTGGAGAGCTTCATCAGACGAAGGAGTGGTTACTAGTTCTTCATCCTCACGATTCACTTCTCTAGTTAGATCTTCACTACATTTTATCGGATCATGGGAAAAAATATTTGTCCTCTTCAAGGGGTTGACAATTTTCTTCATAAATATCTCCTTCTATATCAGAGGGTCCTTGGTATTGAGTATGGCATACATCCCTGAGATATTCCACAATCTCAGTGGTAAATCCTTCATCCTCTAGGACTATTGTAAGATTATTAAGGGAATCTTCATATGTTAGGCATTGTGGTTTCAAAAACTCAATAAACCTACTGATGAGGTCTACGAAAGATGAATACCCCTATCTTCGCAACAACTCTTAAAACAATCTTGCAAAAAGGATGGCAGAGAAAGTATGAACAATTTCACCAGAACATCCTCCCCTCCCAATTCTATATCACTTATATACTTCAATAATTCTACAATGTGAGTAAATGGGAGGACTCCAAATCTTGGAGATTTGTTTAACCATTTGTATCAAAATAATGTGGGTATCCTTGAAAACTTTTGAAATCAATAATTGGATACACTTGTTCCCTGGGAGCCATGATCCCATAACTTGGAAATATCACAGAATTGAGAGTAAGGTGGCACCTTCGAAAATGTTAGTGGAGTTGCCAGATAATTTTCTTGAAAATGTTAGTGGAGTTGCCAGATAATTTTCTTGCCAAGTAAGCTTTGTAAGATAAAGACTTTTGAGGAAAGGCTTACCGAAAAGTGTCGTCTTTGAGGAGAATTGACTCAGTGTTCCCCGACAACGACGCCAAAATGTTATCATGCAAGTTGTACTTGCCCAAAGCCAAAGTCAAGTGAACACTAAATTGGTGTAACAAGGAGGATGTCATATCACTGTCACCTTAATAAGACACATCTGTCTATTTAGGAGTGGTACCCCAGGTGAGACGTCCCCAGTGACCTGGGGGTTTGAGAAGCCTAAGGAAAAAGTATCAGGAAATTCCCATCCCTCTCACAGGTCACTTTGATCAAAAGTTCCAGGGGTTTTAAAGAGATGAAGCAATATAATATTTAAGTGTACCTGCCCAGAACAAGACAACAAGAAAATAAGCTATTTGCAAGTACCATATGATGTTAGCGCTTCACAAAACCATAGAATTTTGATCAAATGAAAAAGATGATATAATATATATATATATAGCTTCACAAATATGCCTCAATAAAGCTTCAAAATGACAAGAAATGATAACATAAACATGACAAGATGACAGTAATTGTCAGAAGCAATGATGGCAATGTATAATCAGCTTTAAAACTTTCTTTTAAGATGAATTTTTTGTTGTTATCGATGGTTGTAGAAATATTTAGCAAAAACAAGAAATTAGTTAGTAGGTCGGTCTAATCTAAAGTTAGAAATAGTTAGTAAAGGTCTTAAGGTAGATGGTTCAAGAGTTGTTTTAGTCAATCAATCACTTGGAAGGTATGAACTAGTGCCTTTTAGGGTAAATGGAGTCAAATTTGCAATGAAAATTCTTAGAGGGAAACAACAAATGATAATATATGAGCTAAAGGAAAATGGAAGATGATTGAGGTGTTAGTAACCTAAGGCCTCAATATCTAAAACCCTAAAAGGAAAAGATGTTAGAAAGTAGGTAACCCTAGGCCCTAGTGATTTCCTTCCTCTTTAGATAAAACTTGAAATAAATGTATAAAGCTTACTGAAGCAATGATACTAGAGTGCTACAAATATAGGACTCTAGTACATCCTTCAAGGGAGGTGTTCTCTAGCAAAATCAAGTAGGTGAAGAGTTATATGTGCTTTTCTCTAGTACAAATATATGTGCTTTTCTCCGAGGGTTTCACACTATCAATTTCATAATATTAGAAAGGAACAAGTAAATGCACCATAATGATTCAAAATTAAGAATGATTGCATAATTATACTTACTTCGTCAAGAATAATCTAGCCACAAGCCCTAGTTGAAGACTTTCCACCATGAAAATGCAAAAAAACACCAAAAATAGCCTCCTCCAAGAGTTGCACACCACTTAATTTCAACCAATAAGCCTTAAAAGAGGTCGAATTTCAGACCTCACACTTGTGGGAGTGAAATTTGATGAAAAAATTAGAGTCTTAACTCTCTATTTATACAATATGAATGACCTTTAATTACATTTTAGGTCAAAAAAGGTTGACATGGCCAGTTTACATCAAAAATTAAGTTTTACATAAAATTAACAATAAAAAACCTATTTTTGTCTTTAGGGATGATGTCATGCCCCTCCTAGGGTGACATTAGGCCCCTTCATGGAACACTAGGCCTCGAAAGTGAAAATTTAGGCCTCAAAAGGCCTCAAAATCTACCACACATGCCAACCAAGCCATCCTGATGCCAAAACTCTAACTAGATGATGTCAAGGCTCAAAATGATGATGTTAGGGGCCTTCAAGGGCCAACGTCATGGTGGGAGGGAAATACCCCCTAGGTCCAAGCCTACCAAATTGTCTCTGGTGCAACATCCTCCTTTTTCTCTGGTACAAGCTTTTGGTGTCCCTCTGCCCCTTGTTGGGGTCACAATATCCATCGGGTGGGCTTTTGTCCCCATGGAGGTCTGAACTAATCATCTCCCCATATGTACATGTTCATTGGGCATGGTCCTGCAACAACAACAAGTAATCCCTCCATGGGATCATAAGTCACATGGATCATAACAATGTCAATCGCATCTAATAATCAAGTTACCCAAACATGTGCATCAAACCCCCCTTTACCCAAACAAATGATCAACGACGTTATTCTATTTAACAAGCCAGGTTTGGAGAGGGTCTTAGGATTTCTTATTGGGATAATCCTCCTTAGGTGTGGGTTGTTTCCTAGGTGAAGACCAATCTAGGTCATGTAAATGTATGATATGGTGTAGGGATTTTTTGGGCAAGGGGTGTAGTGATGACAGAGAAATGTGGGTGCCTCTGTAGAGGGTGAGCTACACCTTGTCATGGATGCAATTGTTTCGTAGCCCATTAAATTCCTTTTACTCTTTGTCTTATTGTTTTTTATTTTCAAGAGGATAGTTGGAGGACACTGTCCTAGCGTGGTGACCATTGGTGACAGCGTTACCCACAAGCATTTCACGGAAATGAGAAGGTTGGCTCATGATGAGACCCCCCACTTGCTTCGGTTGGGGGTCTGGATGATATGAAGAGGAGTAGTTTTTGGTCGACCTTAATTCAGGAAGGGGAGGGGGGAAGAGAACAATGAGTAAGGAGTATTAAATCTATTTAGTTGATTGGTAGTTATTTCACGTTGATGTTGTGACTAAGGGATTGGTAAGGAAGAAGTTCAGAGAGATTTTCATGGTCAGGCTTGCTTATCTCATACATAAAAAAAGAATTTAGATATGTTATCCTAAAATCTTGGTTTGGCAAGGTTCTTCCCTCCATAAAGGAAGGATAGTAGTTTTTCCCACCCCTCCCTGAAGGAAGCCTAGGAGGGCTTATTTCTCCCATGCTTCTAAACTTATAGTGACTCAGGCAAGAAATATCATTCCATTCAACATAGGAATGGATTATGGTAAAGACAGAATAGAACTCTACATAAGGATTGCCTCATGAACTGCATGGAGCAAGCAGGGCTTGCCTCATGAACTAAAACCATGATGATAGGAAACATCATTATTCATCAAGTAAACAAAGCAGTTCAGAAGATATAAATATAAATTAGAAGTAGCTATAATCAACCAGGTTTGAACAAGAAGGCATGGAATGAATCATATCAATAAGAAGTCTTAGAAGAAAAGAGGTCCCTCTGGCATATGAAACTCAAGGTTCGGTGAAAAGGTTAAGTTTGGGTGGGTTTCTCAAGAAGTTTGTTAAGGTCCTAACCCGCACATAGGTAGATTAATGTATTCGGATGTAATAAAGGTCAATATTAATAAGACCTTTCAATAAAATAGAATAAGGCGGATGTAAGAAGACCTAATAGAAGCTTCCGCTTCTAGAAGGATCT
>ML780765.1:455544-468649 GCA_009831015.1 Picea engelmannii
ACCTCACACATTAGGGGGCATCTGTTATAACCCTAAATTGCACCACACATGCTTACCTGGCATCAGGCCAACTCATATCCCTTCCTTGCCAAAGCCATGCTGAATAAACTCTTAAAAATCCTCTTAAAACAAGTGACACGCACCCTAAACCACTACTGCACGCGTTGGAATGCTGGCGGGCCTACTACTGCACACGTTGGAACGCTGGTTGGCCTACTACAGCCTGCGTTTACCTAACAAAGCACAAAAACAGGAAATTTGCCAATGGGACAAAAATCTATGGGTTAGTTAACTGAAACTCCTAGCCATGCATGGCCGAGAGTTCGTCCAAAACCCTAGCTCCTTCTAGCCTATAAAAGAAGGGGTAGGGGTACTATTTGGAGGAGGAAAATTATAGCAAAGAAACTCTGCCCAATTGTCGAATCCGTTTGTCCCAACCCTTTAGCCTTTCCTCAATCCTAAGGAGAATTCAAGCAAAGCAGTTGGAGGACAAAGAAGAGGAGGAGCCCAGGATCAGGATCGAGGAACGATGGCCGGTCTCTATCATTATTGTAAGTTGATTCATCTTGAGATTAATAAAAGAATACTTTTTCCATCCCAATGCACGAGTTATATATGTTTTATTTGATTTATGCTTAATCTCTAACCCTCAAGTAGAAAAATAGCATGCATGCGTAGTGTTTTCTCTTGATTGCAGGATTGTCTTTGGAAGGAGTAGCACAAGCAAGCGGACAAAGCGCAATGGAGGATCTACACCAAACATCAGTAAAAAGGTTAGTAGGTTCTTTCCATGTTTGTATGTGAAAAAGGGTTTTAGGTTTTGGGGTGGTAGGTTAAAAGTGATTTCTTAAGGGTCATGATCTGCATGCAAGTCTAACCCTAGCTTGCTAGTTCGTAGGGTATTATTTCCCAACAACAATATACGAAAGTATCATATGTTATCTTATTGAATTTAATGATCATGACATGGAAATACCATTCTCATAAAACCTTATAGAAACAACCCTCTACTCGAAAGATACTTTTATCTCTTCCAACCTATCCCAAAAGTTTTTCATGGGAACTGTGTCAAAAAAAATTCTAAAGTCAACAAAATAACACAAAAGATTGGTTTTAGAATTTTAGAACTCCTCTGCAATGATCCTAAGGGTAACTGTTGGAGTTACTTCACACACACCTAGGATTTATTTTTTCCTAAGGTTTTTCCTTATTTATTAGTCATTATTAGTCATTTATCCAATCTCCTATTTTTTAGGAGAGAATATTCCACCTGCTTAATATTCTCTTCAGTTGACACTTCAATTTGACTAGTTGAGTTTAGTCTAGATGTTGCATTGGTTTTATCACCATGCAACATTGGTATCATCATTGTGCTAATGCGCACTTGCCTTGGGATCATCACCAGAATGGCGCATTACCCTTGGTTCCTTGATATACTCCTCACTACACTATGTTCAGTCAGTTAACTGAAGACTGGTTGACTAGTTAACTTAGCTAGGTGGAAGTTCACTCCCGTAACTGCCTAAGAGAGTAGACTAGGTGGAAGTTCACTCTCGTAAATGTTGGAGTGTGTCCACATCAATCTAGACCACCAATATGGTTCATTGGTTCTCCTCTAGTGTGCATTCATTGAGTTATATAGAGTATATCATGTGTAAATTATTCATTATTCAAACGGTTAATGAGAAGTCTTCCATTCTTTCTCTCTTGCTTATTTTTTCTCAATTTCTCTCTGCAAATGTGTGTAGTATTTTCTTTCTATATATATTATGTGCAGTTTCAACACATTTACATAGTATTAGAGTTGATGGACTGCTAAGAAAAAGCTACACCAATTTTTTTTCCAAGTACAAAAGATTGAAGACAGCGGAAAGATGGATTTCCAAAAAGAATTCATTCTTACACCTTAAAACTACTTTGCATGGAAGGAGAGAATAATGATTCATATTTGAACCAAAGGATTGTACATGTTAACCTTGAATACAAATATAGAACCGAAATCATCCATAGAAAAATCCAAATACTTAAATTGAATGGATGAAGCACTCGGAACAATTTGCATTCTTATTTCTCCCAATCTCCTTTTTTCACATATCTTATTGTAAGAATCCCAATGAATCCTAGACCACCTTGGAATGGATCTTTGGAAAATAGGATGAGATGAGGGGACACATGCTGGAGGTGGAATTTCTCACATTGGATCCAAAAAACTTCGATAATATCCAATATTTCTTTACAAAATTCAAGGATTTATTGTTGCAACTCAAAGCTTGTCAGGTTGATAAATCTAAGGAGGAGAAACAAATGGTTATAACCATTCTCTCCAAAATTGGTCCTGAATTCTATTTATTCGTATCAACATTTCATTCTGTCAGATTCCCCTCTGGAGCCACCTGGAAGATGCCTTCTCTTGAGGACTTTATCGAATCCCTGACACAAGAGAAAACCAAGCTCATCAACATGGGAAAATTAAAAGGCCCAAAGGCACATGCACTTACTGTGCAAGATGGAAGCCATCAATATCAGAAATCTAAATATAAAGACAAAAGGAAAGCCCATGCACATATGAATAAGGAAGGGTACACAAAACCCTTCACTGATGCCTCCAGATCCAAAGGGGGAAAGGGAAGAAAAGGGGAGAAATGCACCTACTGTCACAAATGATTCCATACAAAATCTACATGCATGCAAAAAAAAATGTATCTAATGTCTCAAATACTTCAACAAAACAACCTTGGAGATCGCATCCCCAAGGGTGCCAAGAATAAGAAGTCAGAAGATCATAATCTCAAGAAAGACAATTCTAGCCATGCCTTGATTGCCATCAACTTCTCTCTCGATGCTTGGATCATAGATTTAGGAGCATCACATCACATGGCTACCTCAAAATAAGTTTATTCTTCATTGGATGTATGAAAAGGTCCTCCTATTCTGATGGGGGACAACTCTTCAGTCGAAGTCACCAACAAAGAAAGGATTGAACTCACCAACGGAAGCTTCGAGAATGTGCTGCACATTCCCAAACTTTTCGTCAACCTTCTCTTTGTGTATCATATGAAAAATTCCGTCATCGGAAAGAAAGTCATATTCACACCAAATTTCATGGACATCTATGACATGCAAACCAACTCCAGGTTTGCTACCGGTGAGGTAAATCATCAGTCTAGATTGTATACATTTTTTGAATTCATTGAACCTGATTTTTCTTTACTGCTTATTCATGTTGATGAAAGTAGTAGGATATGGCACAAAAGGTTTGGACATTTGAATTTCAGATACATGCAACAACTTAGCAAGCAAATATTGGTTGATGTTCTACCAAACATCCATTTATCCAAGAGAGTATGTGAGGGATGTGTTCTTGGAAAACACCCTCAAGAGAAATTCGACAAAGGAAAGTCTCAGAGAGCTTTCACACCTTTAGATCTGATCCATAGTGACCTCATGGGTACTTTTACGCATCCATCTATCATAAAAATGAGGTTTGTTCTCATTTTTGTTGATGATTTCTCACGTTTTACATCTATTTACCTTCTCAGGAAAAAATATGAGGTCTTTCAACACTTCAAAGATTTCAAAGCCCTAGTTGAGACACAGTCCGAAAAGAAGATCAAATTCCTCCGAACTGATAACGGGGGAGAGTATGTCAATCATGATATCCATAATATTTTCCATGAGGTAGGGATTCAGTTGCAGCACACAGTTCTCTATACTCTACAACAAAACATAGTTGTTGAGAAGAAAAAAATATCTCTAAAGGAGATGGCATCTTGCATGTTGCATGCAAATTCACTACCACAGAGACTATGGGTCAAAGCACTTAATTGTGAAACATACATCCAAAAAATATCTCCCCATAGATATTTCAAGGATAATACCCCCTATGAGGCTTAGAGTAGCCTCAAATCGAAAGTGACCCTCTTTCGTATTTTCGATTCACGTGCATGGGCCCATATTCTCTCTGAAAAGAGGAAAGAAATTGATCCACAGAGCACTGAGTCTATTTTTGTTGGATACCCCGATGGTGTGAAGGGCTATAGACTTATTGATCTTTCCTCGGACCGGTTCATCATTGAGTGAAGTGTCCAATTCGAGGAAAGTGTCTTGCATGTACCTCAACATCCACATGCATACACCTTCATTCTTCCACCTATCTGAGATGATGAGCATGCACATGTCGACTCTTCTTCAGATGAGAGTTCTGATTCATAGGAGTCAAATAATTCAAATACATAGTCAGTACATTCAGATGTAGATTCAGAGCATCCAGATGCAGTTGTAGAGCTAGAGCAGAGGTCCGAGTGGGCATAGACTACTCTTCAGGATGCAGTGGATCTCGTTGGTGATCCAATAGATACTAGGAGGACTTGATTTGATTTCGAGGAGCCTCCTGTTTCACTCACTACCACTAAACCATTTCCCTCCAGGCATATTTTCTTGATTCAGTCCTCAGATCCATAGTCTTGTGTGAGGCTGATGGAAATCCCTTTTGGGATTCCACCATGCAGGAGGAGTACAACTCCCTCCTCGAGAACCAGACTTGGGATCTGGTTCCCCTTCCTTCTGGGAGGAAACTTGTCAGATGCAGATGGGTTTGCAAGACCAACAGTGCAGTGGATGGATAGATTAGTAGATACAAAGCCAAACTTGTTGCGAAAGGCTTCCAGCGTGTGCATGGTATTTACTATGATGAGACCTTCACTCCAGTAGCGAAGATGGATTCCATACAATTGGCACTTTCTGTTGCGACAGCCAAGGGATGGGAAGTCCATCAGATCGACGCAAACAATGCATTTCTTCATGGTGATCTCTCTGAGGAGATCTATATGGAGCAACCCCAGGGATTTATGCAGGACTCATCTTTGGTTTTTCGACTGAAGAAGTCCCTTTATGGCCTCAAGCAGGCTCTGAGGGCATGGTATTCCAAGATGGACTCCTACCCGTTGTCACAGAACTTTGTATGTTGTAAATCAAACCTAAATGTTTACATGTTCATAACATTTGATTCACTTCTACTCTTAGTTATGTATGTTGATGATTTGTTGATCACCATTTGCTTGAATTTAGCGATTGTTGCAATCAAGAGGATTCTACATGAAAGGCTTTTGATGAAGTACATGGATCCACTACACTTCTTCCTTAGACTCGAGATCATTCAGGATGCATCAAACTGTCTCAGGCCAAGTATGCATGATATCTCCTTGAGATATTTCACATGACAGAATGCAAGTCTACTCCGACTCCTTTCGTATTAGGAGTCAAACTTGAGGATGGCAGGGAGACTCCACTGGTTGACAACACACTGTACAAACAGCTAGTGGGGAGATTATTGTATCTCACACACTCCAGACCAAACCTCTCCTATGTAGTTGGCATAGTTTTCAGGTTCATGCAGGAGTTGCATGAGCTACATTGGAAGGTTGCAAAGTGTATCCTTCGATACGTACAGGGCACCATCACCTTCGGGATTCATTATGTAGCAGAATCTACATTAGATCTCATCGGGTTTACTGATTCTGACTGGGTTGGCAATAGTACTGATCGAAATTCCACATCTGGTTACTCACTTAGTCTTGGTTCTAGGCCTATCTGTTGGTCGAGAAAGAACCAGGTTTCTATTTCTCTTTCCTTAGCCGAGGTAGAGTATAGAGGGGTAGTTAACATATCCATTCAGGCTATGTGGCTACAACATTTTCTTCAATTTCATCAGTCGATCATCATTTGGTGTGACAACCAGAACACTTTGAAGTTCTGCATATATCTAGTTCAGAGGTAGCAGACGAAGCACATCGAGATCCACATGCACTACATCTGGGACTTAGTACACGAGGGGATTATCGACCTACAGTTATGTCCTTCAGCAGAATAGATGGAAGACATCTTCACCAAGACCTTCACCGAGCGGAAGTTCCACTCTTTGTGAAGTCGTCTTGGAGTGAAGGACACAGTTGCCTAGCAACTGTCAGTTATTCTTTTTACATACATTTTACCTTGAGGGGGGGGGGAGGGTTCCAATGAGGTTTTCCCTCTTTCCTCACTTTATTTTCAGTGTATCTTTTGTATTTGGGTACCTAACATGGCCTCATTGTCGGGACACATTCTTTATTTTCATCACAGTGATTTTCAGAGGGGGTGTTGGAGTTACTTCACACACACCTAAGATTTATTTTTCCTAAGGGTTTTCCTTGTTTATTAGTCATTATTAGTCATTTATCTAGTCTCATATTTTTTAGGAGATAATATTCCACCTGGAGAATATTCTCTTCAGTTGACACTTCAATTTGACTAGTTGAGTTGAGTCTAGATGTTGCATTGGTCAACATTGGGATCATCACCATGCTAATGCACACTTTCCTTGGGATCATCACCAAACTAGTGCATTACCCTTGATGCCTTGAGCTACTCCTCACGACACTCTGTTGAGTCAGTTAACTGGAGACTAGTTGACTAGTTAACTCAGCTAGGTGGCAGTTCACTCCCATAACTGCCTAAGAGACTAAACTAGGGGGCAGTTCACTCCCGTAACTGGTGGTGTGTGTCCAAATCACTATAGACCACTACTATGGTGCATTGGTTCTCCTCCAGTGCGCATTCATTGAGTTATGCAAATGTGTATTTTCTAGCTAGATCTATTATGTGCAGGTTCAACACATTTACAATAACAAGATTGTCCATAGTTGAATGATATCTCCTTAATCCAATGTGGTCTTTATCTCTTTTACCGTGACTTTCTAGCCAAAGACTAATATTTTTTTCCAAAATAATTATGTATAGCTTGGTTAAAACTTAAAATCAGACTAATTATAATGGTCCTATAATTAAAGGGAATGTTTTTATCCCCATTTTTAAAAATAGATACAATGAGGCTTTGTGTCCAAGGTTTAGGGAAGCCCTACTTGATTGGTAAATTGAAGAGCTTGTGTATATGAGAGCTAAAATTTTAAAACTTTAGCTTTCAATATCCTTAAATTAAAGGTAATCCATTCCATTCTCATTCTGAGAGTGTCGATCATGATAGAATTTATCATGTGTTTTCTCTTTGGTGTGATTATTATAAAGTATTATAATTTATGATTATTATTGTGTGGAAGGACTTTTTATACAATTAAGTATGTCCTTCAATGTTAAATATGGAGTTGACAAGTGAAATTTAAAAAACATTAATAATAAAAAAAATATTTCGATGTGTGTTTTCTACTTCCCAAAATGATAGAGATGCATAATTTCTTCAATACTAAATAATATAGAGTTGACACGTGGCATTTAAAAATATATAATAAGGCCCCGGATGGGGTGACATGTAGCAATTCATTGACACCGGGCTTAGCACTAATCCATAGCATAAATGTTGATGGCCGCCACCCACCAGCATGCATTTACGATGGTAGACAGCCATAACAGCAGTTATACGGTGGAGGGACACCTCCCTCGCGTGAATACTCTCGCTCACAACGCACTCAGCATGACAGGGTTTATGGAGGGCCAGGTGACTTCGGCCTTTGGCAATTTGTTTTTTCATGCACCTGGACAGAGTGGGTCTTCTCTTGCTTCAGCTCTCCTCATCATATGGGAGCTCTGGTGCAGCCCTGTATCCTTCTCGTCCCGGCTCACTCCCATCTCGCTGCAATTCGTTGAGGAAATCCCTGGCAATTTTCTTTTTCATGTGCCTGGACAGAGTGGGTCTGCTCTTGCTTCGGCTCTCCTCTTCGTCTGGAAGCTATGGTGAAACCCTGTATCCTTCTCGTCCCGGCTTATTCCCATCTCGCTGCACCCTCACTGTATCGTCATCTATTCCCTGGCAATTATGACCAGAAAGCAAGGTAGGCCTCGTCGTGGCTCGGCCTGGTACACCCACAAGGCACAACGGCAAAGGAAAGAGAAGCTGGAGCGTGCTCTGGCGATGGCAACCTCCATTCTCCGAAAGAAGGCTCGAGCTGAGAAATTGGCTCTGCATGCCATCATTGCGGAGACAGGAGCCGGATGTAGCAGCAAAACCACGCAAATTAAGCCTGGAGACAGGCAGGAGGAAGGTGTTGCGGACGTGTTTCCCACCTGTTATGTGGACAGAATTCCATTCATGGAGGACTTGACGACAACCCCGGAGCCCCAAGCCATGGAGGAAACACACCGGGATGGAAGCGGCCCAAAAATTTCTCTGGCAGATGACATCCCCAGGTGCATTTTTGAGGAAATTCCCTGGCCGAGTGACTACAGCCCCACCAACCATGATATGCAGGCAACGTTTGAGGAAGAAACACTGGATAAAACCAGAGCAGAAGTGAACGTAGACAACAATAGCTCTGCGAGGAAGGAAGAAGTGGATGGTGTAGAGTTGATGGAGCTCGAAGCTGGAATTGGAGCGACCGTGGAATTGAGGGATGTATCCCTCAACGACATGGGTAATGGCTTGCATGGCTCTCTCCTCCGTGCTGAGCATCTGGCTTTGGTGTTCGAACTCCGAGGCCACATGGCAGACCTGGAGCATAGAGCCCTTCTTATGGGCCAGCGTCTAGACCTGCTCCTTGACGCATACTCCAATGCTCCAGCTAAGCGGAAGTGCCCTCTCTGCGCGCTGGCATTTGCCATCCCGGCTGGGTCCACGTGGCAGACAAGCAAGGGCGACAGGTCACCTGGTATCTAGGTCTTCTATGCTTTTTTTGGTTCTTAATTTTATCATGTTACTGTTATTTGCCCATTTGGACTATAGCCATCTGTCCTGGTTTCCTCCGGGCAGGACAGATGCTATTTTGTTTCTTGTTTTATCATGCTCTTGTTATATGTTCTCTAGACTATGCTGGTTTCCGGTAAACGACAGCATTTTTGGTGACTCGCCTATATCACTGTACATTTTGTCAAAGTTTCTTCGATAAATTAATATAGCAGGTTCCACCTTTTTTACTCTATATATATATATATATATATATATATATATATAATAAGAAAGAAAAAAAATGATGTGTCATAAATAAAATATTTCTATGTCCTAGTATTTTAATATAATCTATATATAGATAAATAGATAACAATTGAAAGTTGAAAAATAGCATTTAAAAAAAAAATCTGTCTTAAGTAAAATAATTTTATCTCAACATTTATATCAACTTTATATAGAGAGTAATTAAAAGTAACAGAAACCTTACTCCACACATATGTGCTTTATACTTTTCCATATGAAGAAAATTTGAATGCTTATATATTAGTAACATATATATATATATATATATATATATATATATATATATATATATAACAATTGAAAGCAAAATATTTTTATTGCATTCAAAGACATATTCTACAACCAAGTACCAAGGAGACATGTAATTAATATATTTTTGTTATTGATATTTTTTTAAATGCCACATGTTAATAAAAGAAAGAGATATGTAATTTTTTCAATGTTTTATATGTGTTGAGATGTGGTATTTAAAAAGTATTAATAAGAAAAAAAAACAAATTTAGTGTGGGTCATAAATAATTTATATTTAAATATGCAACTATTTTATATTAATAATAATAATTTATTTTTAAGGTCATAGTTAAGCAAAATACCAAATTGATGTATGAGACCTCATTGTTTGTGGGATAATCATTTAATATCTCATATATATAATAATAATAATAATAATAATCTATTTTTAATGTCACAGCCAATCCAATCCAATACCAAATTAGTGTATGAGATGTCCTCATAAAAACACTTTCTAAAGTGGAGTATGGAGATTTGTAATTACATGTTTAACATGGGATTAACATGTTGCATTTATTAAATATCCTCCCATCCATATTAAGTAAAATAATTTCATATCAATTTTAATTTTATATAGAGAATAATTGAAAATTAAAAAAAAAATAAGTAATTGAGAAATCTGTAATTTCTTCCATACTTAACATGAAGTTAACATACACATATTTTAAAAACTAAAAACTAAGATAGACTTAAAGTCCTATTTACTTAAGTTTAACACTCTAAAAATAGTTTGCATATCAAAAACTCCAGATCTATTAGGGAGTGAAAGAGATTCAGTTGAAGTACAAATCATCATATTAATAATCCTCATCTAATCAAATTCATAATCATCATCAATTAATGAAAAGAACGCCGCCTGGTTATAAGTCTTTAATTCTTCAGGAGGAGGAGGAGCAGCAGCAGCATGGAGAGGGTATAATTTTCCATTGCTTCCAATGAGCCAAGATCGATTCTCATGTTTGTTAAGAATAGATTAATTTGTTTGTAGTTTTAATGGCGGAAAACATTAATGGCGGCTCCGATCGCCTTTGAATAAAAGCTGTGCCTGTTAATAGTTTGTATTGTATGTTTACAGGAAATCGAACAGAAAAGCGAAGAGCTGGCGAATCTCTTATTCCGCGTATCATTGGAGATGGAACGAGCGTGGTCCGACGCAGAGGCGCTGAGAAAATCCCGGAAGGTCAGACTGCTTGAACTCGAGAGAATCTTGACAACCATTCGAACGCGGGCCGACGCAGAGTCGCTGGGACAATTCCGGGAGGCCAAAATGCTTGAACTCCGGGAGCTCTTGGCAACCATTCCTAGAGAACTCCAGGAGCTCTCGACATCCAATCGCAGAGAACAAGATCAAGTGCGAAAGGAGTGGCTGAAACTCAATGAAAGACACGAAGAATATTCCAAGCTAAAATTTGCACAAACCATTCGCCGAGAACGAGACGAAGCGCGAAAGGAGCTGCTGAAACTCAATCATAGACTCGCAGAATATTCAACGCTAACAAATGCACAGAAACACGTCATGTCTAGCGATCGCTCCCACTGGCCCGACACCAGGCTCGTCGCCGCGGAATCGGACAGACTGAACCCATTCACCACCACCCCCGCCGCCGCCGCCGCCATGCATTCAGTTTCTTCTCCGTTCGACGGACAGGCTGACCAATCACCCTGGAATTCCGCTGGCCATCATTTCGACTTCCCGCATCTTGATCTACCGCTAGACGCCGACCTGCACCAACCTCCGACTCCGTCTTCAGAGATCCATTGTTCGAATCTCATTGGGTTACAAGATGAACCGTTTTATCACCACAACGATCAGAGTGTAAGTTCAGTCGAGCGGCAAGAATCCGTGCAGCAGCACCAGGCCGAATCGGATCTCCCGCTTTTTGTCCAAGATAAGTCGTCTTCCGAGATCCGTTGTTCGAATCTTAATGAGTTAGAAGATCAACTGTTGTATCACCAGAACGATCAGAGTCTAAGTTTAGTCGAGCGGCAAGAAACCGTGCAGCAGCACGGGGCCGAACCCCATCTCCCGCTTCTTGTCCAAGATAAGTCGTCTGCAGAGATCCATTGTTCGAATCTCATTGAGTTAGAAGATCAACTGTTGTATCACCAGAACGATCAGAGTCTAAGTTCAGCCGAGCGGCAAGAATCCGTGCAGCGCCAGGCTGAATCCCATCTCCCGCTTCTTGTCCAAGATAAGTCGACAGACCATTTGTGGTGGCTGCAGCAGGAGTCGGCGGCGGCGGCGGCGGCAGGAGGCGGCAGCCAGAGACGGCAAAGGCAGCCATCAAATCTATTTCTCGAAATCACAGAACCGTCAGCAGGCGGTCACATGACGTCTCACGACCCCAAACCGGGCTTCGTCCTCGCATCTCCTTCGATTTTCGGCTCCACCCCAGAAGCCATGCCTGCCCATCTGCCAGAGCCACCAGAATCCTACCTTGGGGTGCCCCTGGGCACCTTGCCAGAGAGAGGCAAGCTGTTAGCTGCCATCGTGCAGGTAGGACCAATTTTACAAACCCTGATGATAACGGGCCCGCTGCCTGAGTTTAAACACCTACCCCCTCCGTTGGATACCGCGCAGCCTCAGTGGAGACACCCACTGTTGAATACCGGGCAGCCTCAATGGAGACACCCTCCCCCTCCGTTAGATACCGCGCAGCCTGAGTGTAGACACCCACGCCCTCCGTTGGATACCGCGCAGTCTCAGTGGAGACACCCACCGTTGGATACCGCCCAGCCTGAGTGGAGACACCCACCCCCACCTGCGCCTCAGTGGAGGCACCCATCCCCATCGTTTGATACCGCGCAGTCTCAGTTGAGATTCCCACCCCCTCTGTTGGATACCGCGCAGCTTCAGTGGAGACACCCAGCCCCTCCTGTGCCTAAGTGGAGACACCCAGCTCCTCCTGTGTTCTGTTCTCATCGTAGCCTCAGCCCACTATAAGAATTAACGAACCGCCTACTGCTGCTGCATTTGGCACTCCCCTGCAACCGAGCTCAGAAGCTGCATCCAGCGCCTCCAAGTTTCACGGTTCGGTGGGAATGAACAGCTGAAGTATTGTGAAATGCAAGAATTCACGGAGTTGGGAGGAGGACAGGGCGTTTCCAAGCTTCTAACGGTTTATAATTTTTCAAATGAAGAACTGTCGCAAACTGAAACGTATGCCGAAAAGATCAGAGAGGCTACCGAGCATTGTACAGTTAAGAATTAAAGATCAGAGAACTTTTGAACAGTTAATTGAGTATCTTAATGTACTCAGAAAATATGTGAATATGATTACATAATGATTAATTGAAGATAAAAAAAGGAGATACCAAACTAAAGTTGTATTGGTGATTATGTTCCCAAAATTTGATTTATATTTTATAGAATTATATTTAAATCATGATTTTACTCATTTTAAAAAGTAGAAGTAGGCGAGTAAGTAAATTATATTAAATATATTATTACCTTACGTTAAAATGAATGTTTAAATAGAATAAGATTTCAATATACATATTTTTTAGTTTTTATTTGAATTATATTTTTTAGTTTTTATTTGAATTTTCAAAATTAATGGTAAAATAGAATATATTTCAATGTACTTATATTTACGAATTTTTAGTTTTGAATGATATCTGTCTGTTTGACTTTACTTATATGTTGGTTAAATATCATATATCTTACTGTACTTATATTTACGAATTTTCAGTAGTGGATTATATCCACGTGGTTAGACTTTACTTATATGTTAGTTAAACATCATATATCTTAGACCACTATTGATTCTTGGTTTTATCCCCATGATATGTATTTCACTATTGATTCTTGGTTTTATCCCCATGATATGTATTTCACTATTGGTTCTTGGTTCTATT
>ML780766.1:0-21194 GCA_009831015.1 Picea engelmannii
ACTCAAGTGACTACTAAGGGCATATCAGGTCCAGCTTTTATAGATTCATGTGCCTTACAATGGTGTTTGTTCTTCATGAAAGAGAAAAAACTTTCATTTATTTATGAATTTGTTTGCACCTCACAGCACAAGCGTTTGTTAACTTGCTCTTTCAGTGTGTTTTTCAACCAACTCTCAGTGTAAATGCTCTTTTAGATGTGTCCTAAATTCATTGATATGACATACCATCCTATAGAATAAAATAAAATAAAAAATATTAAAATTATTTATCATCACAAAATAAAACTAGCATACCTCTGAAATGGGAAAGGAAACTCCTAAAAAACAGAGTAACATAGGTTTTTATGACTATGAACAAATAATGAAACAAAGATAATGTAGAGAATGAATAGCATAATAAAGTGTTCCAAGTATATAGAAAAAACAATGTGTACATTTTTTAATTCTATATACCATTTAAAGCTATTTTCTACTCCAAAGATCGAATCATAATTTGTTATGAAAATGAAATAAAACAGAAGACAACTTGTAATATCATCATTGATTCCTAGCACATCTTCCATCTTTGAAGCAATTTCACAAGCAATTTTGATATAGATGCTTGAGCAAAGAGATAATTAGCGTCACACAATTCTCACCTATCTTTGACAACTCAAAGTGACTAAATTGGAAAACATCTTTCAAGCTAGATTGGATATGCTTACAATATTTTTGTTGAAGTTTTGCAACTTCAGGGAGTCATTCTCCATAAGAAAATACAAAGAAAACCATTGAAGAAGAATCTAGAAAGCACAACAAGAAAATAGAAGACAAGAAGATCAAGTCAACTCCATTGAAGCATTGAAGAAACACTTGTAAAAGCAACAAAAGAAATAAAATAAAGTTAAAAGACAAAAAATGACTAGTTGGCCCTGCCAGTAAAATAAGGTGACTTGACTAGTATAAATAAATGCAAGTTCATTTCATTATTACACTCACATCAGCTCTCATCTTCTAGTGCACATTGCCTGATTGCTTTGTGCTAGTTTCCAGTTCTCAGTTACTAGTTGCACTATCTTTGTCTAGTTGTTCACCATCTTTGAGGGATCTTCCTCATACTAGGGCGAACTTATCTTGTGTTGGGTCTCTTCATGTTTCTCGTGATGTATTTGTGAACTTGGATTGAATTTCTTCTAGAGAAAAGTTTGTCGGGTTTTTCTCCCTAGTTTGAGTTTTCCCAGGATAAATCTTGTGTCTATTGTGCATAGCTATCTCTCTGTGATTCTGTTATTTCTGCTACAGTTTTATTTCACTTGAAATTTTCAGTGTGTAATTATTTTATGATAACTGTGGCATTAAAATCTGTTTGAAATCATAAGGTAAAAATTATCAGATCTGAAAATTAGAAAAATCAACAATTTTGGGGATTCTAGGTCGCCATTACACAAATTCCTGTGATTCCCAACACTGAGAGACCCGAGGCTTTTGTAAACCCTAGCCATGGCATCAATTCTAGAATCCAACAAAGTAGGTATCGAAGACAAGGCAACCTGTTCGAGCAGAATATAATTTTTCACAAACCCTAAAACCATAACTTTGAAATGCATTATTGGGGTTGCTTAGGGTTCCCTGATTTTTCACAACTAAACATCGGGCGAGATTTAAATGTTAACGTGTTTGAAATGGGAAAGGAGTGAAGGACTGTACATACATGCCCTAAGTGTGAGCTTGTGACATTCCTTGTCTAGAATATCAATACTCTAACCATGATATTGCTATGATATGAATCTTCGAATCAACAAAATTTAGTGAAATTAGTTTAGTAACTTGACGCAATAGATAATCGTAGCCAATAGAGAGAATAAGATCTTACCAATAAGAAAGGAAATCATTTCCATAAATAGAACTTATAATCCATGAGGTCATCGTGTCTAAAGGAGAGCATATATGATTTGAGAACACCAAGATGATTCCTCATTATCTCATTTCATAAGTAGTTTGAGAGACATGTATACTCTATCTGACCTTTGAAGATAGAGTTTCAAAAAGTTGCCAAAGTTTTAGTACCAGTATCCCAATGATTGTAACATATTAGTGAAATTGTTTTGGCACTATTTTCCATATCATTCAAGCTTTTGAAACTCAGATCGAATAATTGCCGATTAGAACAGAGACCGATTGTTGAGAACCCATTTGAAGATGATCCTATGCAACAATTTATATGGATTCTCTTTGAATGCTTGTTGGTATAAATCAAAGGTTGCAATTCCCCATTCTTGATTTTTGTAGCAACTACTTTGCAATCATTCAAGGTCATTGGAAAATCCATGTCAACATATATACATTAAAACATACACGCATAACAATGCACAAAAGAACATAGATACACAATGCAGATACCCACATAAGCAATCCAATGGTTTTTTTCAGAAAAAAATTAATATTTTGTTTTCGATTTTTTTAAAATTATTTTATTAACGTTTTTTTTCAAATTTAAATTTCATTTTATTAATGTTTTTTTTTTCAAATTTAAATTTTATTTTATTAATTTTTTATTTATTTATTTTTATCGGTTCTCAATCAATCCTGTCCACATAATCTAAGAGTGCTCTCTCCACAGTTTTAGGGAGAGGCAGGCGCTTAAATAAATAGATTTAGTACTAAGTGGTGTGATCTCTCTCCTAATCAATGGAGCCCATAACCAGTTGTCTAAGAGTGCTCTTAAGTTAGGACCTTACAGTATCATTGGTCGAGCTTTTTTTTTTAGAGAAGGGGGAGACATGATCGAGCATAGGTTTAAGATTTTTACTATATTTTTGTTTTCTTTTTCTAAATTAACAAATTTTAACATTTCTATTGATGTTTTTTAATCTATTTATGTCTAAATTGTATTAATACTGACAAAAATACATGTGTCCAGTTGCTAGTTTGCCACATGGGAAACCATACCAATAGTAGAATAATTGTTGCTTGAGGCTAATTGTCTCGTGTTTATCAAAAAATATTTTTTCTTTGACAACTAGATAACAACCAAACAAAACTCGTAGGCCTATCTACAACTAGTTGGTATTCTAACTGGTGTTGATCTATCTATATGAAGCCTATATGATAATTACATAAAACTAAATTACCCGAGCATGAGGAAATTGAATTAGAGGAGAGGGGACATTGTCCTCTGGAACATGAGGGATGTCTTCGCTTGGTTCATTGAAATTTAAGCATGTTGTCTTTTCTACCAAGAGAGAGACATTGTGGTCCACCAATTTAATTCGCAGGTGGAGATATTCCAATTGCAATGAAATTTCTTTGGTGCCTATGTGCTTGTCTATCATGACTCTACCAAGGAGAGCCTTAATGTGTCAGTAAAGGTCTATAGTGTGATAGTACTTAGTTTCTCGATATCTAAAGGACCCCATGTCTGGTATCCAAGCAGTAAGCTCAATGCCAATGTCCCTGTCTTGTGTTGTAACTCTCTCTAAACGGACATTCACCTCCATAATTTCCATTTTCATGTGAATTTCAGTAGGGGTATGGATATTGAAGTTATTTGTTGCGACCATCGCCTCTTGCCAAGACCATGGAAGAGGAAGTCACCTGCACTAGAGCTGACCTCTGTGCCCTTGACCTCCTCACACCATCCTTACTTCCAAGAGAATGAAGTTGGCATTGCAGTGAGGAGGGTTTTCCCAAGTTGTTGTGAACATGCCACACCGGGAGCCAGAGATACTCTTCAAACATGGAGAGCCTAAGAGTTGTATGGAATTTATCTTGAATTTAAACTCACGACCCTTACAAACACGTCACATAACTATTTCTCATGTTGTAGTACCTTTTCCATCACCAAACCATAAATTACCAAACATCATACCAAATGAACCTTCACCTATCTTCGAAGAGGACCATCTAGTGTTGTAGCCATCGCCATGTGAGGCCAACATTGAGTATGACTAAGCTCAATGCTCTTCAACTTTGAATTTTCCCTTCTGTATAGCCCTCACATCATTCGTATGACATTAATCCTTATTGAACCAATGGGACGGATATGTTTAATGGAGTGTTGATTCATGTTAATTGCACGTGTGGGAGATAGGACCTACCGTCGCCCCAAGTGGTTCCTTGAAGGGCGTTGCGATCATGACTCATGAGATCCCCTGGCCAAGTGACTAGCATGACTCCCACCACTATCATCCCATTCGGAGGAACATTTTTATTAATGTTAAAAACAACATTTTTTAGGCTTTTTTTTTTCAGCAAACATTGAAAAATTTTGAAAAAAACAAGAAAAAAACATCATTATTAAAAAAAATAGACATTTTAAACCAAAATAATTTTATTTTTTTTAAATAACATTTGAAAAAAAATGTTGATATTTATAATTAAGAAGATTTGAGATGTCAAAAAACTATCTTGAAAAGGAAAAAGGTTGCTACCAATAGCACTACTTTCTTAATAGAGGGTAAAAACAACCATTAAATATGACGTCTAAAAAATGAGAACTTTGGAGGGTTCTCATTAAGCTGGTAACTAAGTTGACAAAGATAGTCGAAAATCAAATTTGCAATAAGAAAATTTTGAACAACTGAAGACTTCACACACACACACACACACACACACACACACACACACACTTCTCCTCTTCTTCAACAAGTACAATCCTAGGGTTTATCACCAAAATCTAAATCCCTCCTCGGGGTAGAAACCCTAGCACTCCAAGACAAGAGAGATGGTACAAGGAAGAATACACTTGAGAGAGAGAGACTAATGCTCTACTCTTCTCACATCTCTAACACAAGATGATGATGAATAGAATTAATGAAATAACTCTTTCATTCCTTTATTTATATGAGAGGTAAGGGAGGCCACTGATATAAAGTGGGCCTAAACCTTTATAGGAAACCTACAAACACAAGTACACCCACACATATGAAGTGCTACATTCTAGCGGTAAATATTTCAAGTTCCAAGATGATGTTGTACACAAGCAAGGATCCAATACAAGGGTACTTCATGAGATGTGTCCAATGGTCCTCCTACAAGCCTCCAAGGACTTAAATGCTCCTCTTAATTCATGTGCTCCACGTAGTCCACCCCACTTGCATGGACATTGTTGCAATCTAGGTGTCCCCAAGTCAAGTCCATGCCTTTATGTAAGCATCCAAGCCACCCCATGTTGTCTAAAGCTTAACACCCTCCACCAGAATGATAAATGCTTCTCCTTCAATGTAGAGCATCTCTTCAAGCAAGCAACCAATCCACATGTGGCCATGATGAAGAATGCCCCAAGCTGTTTGAAGATCTCCAACGTTCCAAGGAAAAATGTCATACAAGTATCTAAATAAGGTCAAGCAACCTCCAATGTGAAGTTCCATCATGAACCATCCATCGGGATAATCATATACCGTGTATCCCACATCTCATGCAACACCCCGAAACATGGTGTAAACACTTTTAGAGTAACCATGAAATATGAACTCCATCTTTATGAGGACAATGTTTTTTCCAACACCTATCTTCTCCCTTTGCAACTCCACCAAACCTACCATTTGAAAATTTGAACTTGTTGTAGTTTCATAATCAATCCAAACACCATCCTCTATCAAGGTATCACACCTTTCCTCCTCAAGGTAATTGGAAAGCTCATAGATGGAAGAGACCAATGCAATGTGCTTAGAATATATCCTAGGAGGTATACTCACACTCATTGAAGATCTGGACACTCTTAGATGCTCTTGATCCTCGTGCAATGTATGAGTGAGCCATCTTAGTCTCATGCATGATGGGGTAGATGGTGTGGCCATATATATAATCAACATCACCTCATCTACCTCTAAATCTAATTCAACTCTAACCTTTGAATCAACCCTTGGAATAGTAACCTCCTCATTTTCCTCAATAAATAGGGGATAATATTGAGAACTCAAAGACTTCAAATCTCTACTTACAACTATCTTTTGATGTGCTAGACCCTGTAAGCTATAGAAATATCGTTGTATCCAACAATGCAATATGTTGTCATAACATCTTGAACCCCCAAATAATGCTAACCACCTGCGAATTTAAAGGAATGTCATATCATTAGACCATCAACAATCTGCCAAACTCCATCATCCCTCAAGTCAACATCAAAGGATATGATTCTTTGACACCTCATCATGATTTATCCATGAAATCCTACAAAGATAAGCACATCTCCATACAATAACAAAACAAGTGGATCAGGTTTATCAACACCAAAATGATAAACATCTGCACAAATCTCATTCATCCTAAAATACCAAGGTCATGGTATAGGTAACAACTCATGTAGGGATGTCAACAACCCATGAACATGAGAATCCCTCTCATGCACCTCAAAACCTATAGCAATTGAGGAACCATCATGAACACAATCAATCCCCTCATCCTGAGAGAATCATGAAGTAAAAGTAACATCAGGGTCAATACCCTCTACTTGAGAGAATATGACAACCATATCCCTATACTATACAACACTTCCATTAGTTATAAGCTTGATATCAATCCCCAATCCCACTATAGGTTTTGAACCTATCTCCATGGCATCTCACCATGAATGCTTTGCATATGCCTCCTCAAAACTAGAAGGATTTTCTAGCCTCTCACTAAAATGTACAAGTGCCACTGGATTAGCAAGTAAATTGTAAAGGCCACCCTCTCTCACCCTCTAGCCAAAGTCCCTAGACAATTTATACTACAATCATTGATGGTGCAATACTATCCTTCAAATGAACTCTACACTATACATCTACCATACATGAAACTTAAAGAATATTCTTCTTCAAACCAAGAACAAATAAAACACCACTCAACAAAAGAACATCACCTGAAGGCATCTGGAAGGAAATGGAGCCAACTCCTCTCATGGGATAAGTAGCATCATCACCTAGCTCCACACTCATGCCTCCCTCTTTCTCTTGAAAATTGTTGAAGTGTGACCTATCATAAGTCATATGTATCAAATCCATGACTATCCACATACCATCCAACACTAGGCACAATGTTAGAAGATAAACAAGAGACCATAGAGAAGGAAATCTAAAACTAAGAGGAGTCCTCCTCTACACCTGCTATAGTCATATCTACAACCTATTTCTTCCCCTTCCCCTTCTTCTTCAATGGACAATGGCCAAAATAATGTCCCATCTCATGACATTGGAAACACATCACTTTACTCAAATCCTTCTTTCTTGTACCTATACCTTCCTTCTTCTTGTAGCATTTTTTTCTACCCTTCTTTATCCTCCAAATGAGACCAATCACATCCACCCTCTCATGTTTTCCTGAACAAGCATGCAATGTGATTTCTTCTTGCACAAGATCATTCCAAATCTTGGCAAATGGTGGAAGATTCTCATTAGCACAAAGACCATGAACAAAAGGAATCCAAGAAGGAACAAGTCCATACAAAGCAATACACACCAAATCCTTATCCTCCACATGTGTCTCAATGGAAGCTAATTGATATCTCAACTTTATGATCTTGATCATATAGCTCACCACAATATTTGTCTTGCTCATGAAAATGAATAAAAGTTTGTTTATCAAGAGCATTTGGTGAGAAACACAAGAGGTTTGAAACAAATCAACAAAAAATCCAAACATGTTCTTATTTGTCGTCTTCTGTATAATGTGTAACATCCCCCATCTTAACTGAGGAACATCACTACATGGAATACACATAAAATAAAATAAAATCTTGCTAATACATTTCTTGTAGCTTACCAACTAAAATTATGCAAAGATTAACTAGATTATGATACCCATAATTAAATGCATCTACATCATTCTAAATGAACATGAATGTAGCTAATAAATAATCTATCATAGCACATAAAACCATTGTCATTCACAAAGTAAAATGCATAGCCATAAGTCTCATAAGAAAACTCAGATAATAGATAAACACTTATCTTTATAAGAAAGTTTATGCAACTAGCTGCTTGGGAAGGACGTTCCACCCAACCATTGACTTGATGTTCCAAATCTCAACAACAAGTCACCCCCTTTTTGAGGATAGGAATCCACAAAAGAAGGGTTCCTTTCACAGTCCACTCATAGCTCAATATCCCACAACCCACTAGTATTCTCTTAACTCTATCTCGAATTTCCTCCAGCTCTCTTCCTCTTGACTTTCCCAACCCAATGAATGTACACTTTCATTGCTCTCAGTCCATCGTGAATCCCATTAGTTTATCAGGGTATCTTTGGCACATGTAACCAAGAATCTATCTGTTGGGAGTTTAATGGAAACTCACTGCTAGGAAAACTATCAGGAAAACAACAAAAAACACTTGTTTTTATAGTGCAACTCACACATGTTCTCACTCTTCAGGCCTAATGACCTGGCTCTTCAATTTCCAGCTCCAAAACACTCCAAAAATGCTTCGGCGTGCTCTATAATTCACCCATCCTTCCTTCTCTAGCTTTGGTGCTCTTTTTCCCTACTCTCCCCTTGTTGTTCATGCCAAGAATAAATGTGAAAATCTACCCATTTTTCCCATACAAATTTACTCTAGTTTCCCTTGACTGCTCACTTTGACCAGTGTTGATTTTACTTCAGCCCCATGCTTCCAATAACTATGGGATGTGACTTCTACACCCACTCTTTGACAGGTAATCAATGATTGGGCTCTCATACACTCAAACAAAAAATAGATGGTTGACCCAAAATATAATAAAATTTAGAAATATGACTTATAATTAATATCCACAATTAATTCACCCCCTTGGGACCCTCTTTGACACTCCCTAGGCATCCCCCTCTCTTTTGGATTAATCATACCCCATCTTTGGCCATATTCCTAGAAGCTGACATCACATTATTTTTATTAAAATTAGAAAATACGTTTTGCATATTACATCACTTGGTCATAGCCACATTCATATCTACATTATACATAAATTAAATTGGGGATTATAGTGGGGATGTTACATTCTCACTCCCCTGCAATTGTGCACCATCCTCAGTGCACAACACCATTCTGAAATACATATACAAATTTACATCATAATATTCAAAAAATAAAATTCTTCAATTTGTTTACTCCCCAACATCAGTCCCAATGATAATCTCTCATTCTTCTCAACCTGATAACCCAAGGAATGTGCTCCCTTCACTGCTCTCATTCCATCAGGATACACCATTCTTTTATCGGGGCTATCAACGTTAGTTACCGAGAATTCTGAGCTGTGGTTCCAGAAATCTAGCTGCCCAAAAATGGAGTCTTGCATTTTTACCTTCTATTTTCTTCAAAATTGGCAAAACTTTACAGGAATTCCTCCCGCATAGTTTCTTCATGCTCCTGTGTTGCATATTTAGGACCATGGTAGGTCCATTAAATATTTACCAACCCTATGGATTTGTTCTCGAGCACTTTGACTTTCTGGTCCAGGATGTGTACTGGTTCCACCCGGAAATCCCCTTCGTTTTCCACCTGGATCATAGTCCAATCAATTATGTGGTTAGGTTTAGGTACACATTTATTTAATAATGACACATGAAAAACATTCTACACTCTCATGGATGCAGGAAATGATAGCATGTATGCAATTGAATCTATCTTTTCTAATATTTCGAATGGGCCACAATATCTTGCTGCCAATTTTGGGAAACAACCCAATCTTATCGAACTTCTTTTCTCTTTCACTTTTAGGAAAACATGTTCTCCCACTTTGAAATCTATAAAAAATCTGTTCTTGTTTGCATAAATTTTCTGCCTGTCCTGGGTAGCCTTTAAATTCTACCTGATCTTTTCCATTTGCTCTTCCATTTCCCACATCAAATCTGACCCAATGATAGCTCTGTCTGTTAAGTTATCCCAACTCATTGGTGTGTTACACTTCCTACCATACAATACTTCAAATGGGATCATTTATAATGAGGCTTGATACCCATTATTGTAAGAAAAATCTACTAAGTGGATGTAGTCTTCCCACTTTGATAGCTAGTCCATCACATACATTTTGAGATTGTCTTCAATTATTCTATTGGTCCTCTTCATTTTCCCATTTGACTATGGGTGATATGTTGTACTGAGATTTAAATTTGTTCCAAAGCCTTTGAATAAACCTTTCCAAAAAATTGATGTGAATTTTGGATCTCTATATGAAACTATTGCCTTAGGCACTCCATGTAGCCTGGCAACTTCCTTCATGTAAATCTAAACAATGCTTGTTGCCTTGTGTGTAATCTTTACAGGTATAAAATCTGCACCATTTGTTAATTTATCCACCACCACCATGATGGAATCATGCTACTTCATTGTTCTAGGAAACTTTGTGATAAAATCAATTATAACCACTTCCCATTTCAACTCAGAAATGGGCAATAGTTGTAGCATCCCTTCTGGATTTATATGCTTTGTCTTTACTTTTTGGCATTTTAGGCACATGGCTATGTAATTAGCCACTTATTTCTTCATTCCTGGCCAAAAGTATTGGCTTCTTACAACTGCAATTGTTTTCAGATATCCTGGGTGCCCAACATATGACACATTGTGCGTTTCCCTCAACACTATATTTTTCAACTCTCCTGAATTTGGCACATATATTTTTCCTTTATACATGATGATTCTATCCTCTTTAAACTCATAATCATTAATTTTTTGTTGTAAATTGCCTTGCTATAATACCTATTTTATTTTTAGATATTGTTGATCTGAATTTGCTTCCTCTAAAATTTTGTCTTTTAAATTTGTGTTGAACATGATGATGACTAAAATATGCTTTTCATGAGATCTTCTACTGAGTGCATCAGCCACTTGGTTTTCCTTGCCTTTGATATGCTTAATTTTAAATTCATATTCACTCAAAAATTCCAACCATATAGTTTGTCTGGCATTTAATGCTGATTGTCCAAACAAATGCTTCAGACCAAAGTGGTCTATCCTTAGCTCAAATATTTTCCCCATAAGGTAATGTTTCCACATTTTTAATGCAGGAACAATGACTTCTAATTATAAGTAATGTGTAGCATAATTCCTCTCATGTTCCTTTAATTTTTAGAACTCATAGCATACCACATGATCATTTTTAGTGAGGAATCCACCGAGCCCTTCCTTGCATGAATCAATGCACACCACAAAATCTTCATCTGGATCTGCAATCTTTAATATTGGTGCACTTGTCAAAATATCTTTCAATTGCTGAAAAATTTCTTCACATTTGGAATTCCATTCAAATTTCACTCCCTTATTTTGTAGAGAAGTGATTGGGCTTGCAATCTTTGAAAACCCTATTATGAATCTTTGATAGTAACTAGAAAGACCCATAAATGATCTGACCTCTATCACATTTCTTGGTGTTGGCCATCCTCTAATGGCCTTTATCTTCTCGGGTTCAATTGTTATGCCATCTGCTGAAATAATATGCCACAAGTAGTGAGTCTTCTTTTGATAAAAGATGCACTTACTTAGTTTGGAATACAATTTATTCTCTCTTAAAAATTTCAACACCATTCTGAAATGATTCTCATGCTCTTCTTCTGTCTTTGAGTAAATGAGAATATCATCTAAGAAAATAATCACAAACTTGTCCAAGTACTCCCTGAACACTCTATTCACCAAGAACATGAAAATTAATGTTGTGGCATTTGATAGCCCAAATGTCACTATTGTAAACTCATAATGCCCATATCTCGTCATGAATGTTGTCTTACTAATATCATCTTCTTTTATCCTCACATGATAATAACCCAATCTCAATTCAATCTTGGAAAAGATCCTTGCACCTTTCAGCTGATCAAATAAATCATCAATCATTGGCAAAGGATATTTTTTTCTTTATGGTGACCTTATTCCACTGTCTAAAATAAATAAATAGCATTAAAGTTCCATCCTTCTTCTTTACAAAAATAATTGGGGCTCCCTAAGGTGACACACTTGGGCATATATACCCCTTCTTCAAACTTTCTTCAAGTTGCATCTTTAACTCTTTCAATTCTGAAGTGCCCATTTTGTAAGGTGTCTTGGACACTAGGGTAGCTCTTGGCACCAAATCAATAGAGAAATCAATTTCTCTCTTTGGTGGAAATCCTAGGATTTCCCCAAAAACATCTTCAAAATACCTCAAGACCAGATGGTCTTCAATACATGCCACTTTATCCCTGGTTTCTTCTTCTATATGGATTGCAAAAATTTGACATCCTTTCCTGAAAATCTATTTTGGTTGCATGGATGAAATTTCTCTAACAACTACAACTCTCAGAATGTCTTAAATATTTCCTTCCCTCCCTTCCTCATCAAGACAAATTATGGTCTTGTTGTAACAATCTAGAACAACGTAGTGTTTTTCCAACCAATCCATGCCAATTAGACAATCATATTAACCCAATGGTATGTTGTTCACATCTACCTTTGTGTTGATTCCATTCATGTCTATTGGACAATCTTTAACCAACTCATTGATCTTTCTATTAGCCCCTATGGCTAACTGAACTAACCAATATTTCTTATGCTTACTCCTTTGTAAGTGAAATATTTCAACAATGTTAGATTTTATGTGACTATGGTTAACTCCATAATCAATTAAAATTGCTATGGTCTGGTTATCAATCTTACCTTCCATTTCAATCATGGGGGATTGATACTTTGCTTGCTTGTTGTCCAAGGCTTCATAAATCCTTGGAATTCTTCCTCACATATATTCAATTGTTTCATCCTCCAGAATGTTGTGAATAGTTCTCATTATTTCTCCTTTGTGAGGGCAGTCCCTATATAAGTGATTTCCCTCACATCCCCAACATTGTATAGGCTGCTTCCTTGGCCTTTTCCCAAATGAATCTGTTGTCTTGTGCTCATTTTGGGTTGACCGTCCTTGCTTATTTTATTGGGAGTTTTTCTTGAAAAAGGGTGGCTTAAAACCTTTATGTCTTTTATCTTTCTTACCCTTCATCTTTTCATTCCAATATTTTTGGAAGACTGACCTCCCTATGCTTTTCTCTCCTTGTTGACTGTAAAATTTGCTACCTAGATTAATTTTCTAGGTTGGTAAATGGATTCTCCCATCCAAGATATTTCCAATGACTTCTTTCTTGCTCAATTCTGAGCTCTGAGAAGAAATTTATAGTCATCTAAATACAACTAATTTACCCCTTTTGCACCCTTTTCTCCTAGGTGAAATTAGTCTCAGACACCAACTTCTATCACTTGTAGAAGTAAATATATCAAGAACTAGGGAAAATTTCGTATGAGACATAGATAATAGTGATTGCAGGGGATTGATAACAACTCTTAGATTGTTAATTTGATGTTGTAGTAAAAAAATGAAGCAATTTGGAAATGACAACTTTGTCCTTTTTCTCCCAAAAATGTGAACTTCTGGAAAAATTTCACTAAACAAAAGTTGTTTTGATTGATGAGTACATAAAATGTCAATTAAATAAATATTTCTAGTTTTCCATCAGAGGACCCTTTCCCCCCTCTGAAAATCCCAAAAATCCCCAAAAAGTGGCCCACGATAATGGATTTTTCCCTATTTTAGCATTCCCATTCCAAACCCTTAAGAATTTATTCAATTCCTTCATGGGTTATTTCCATGTCTGCTTTCTAGGCTTTCTCCAAGAATTTCAGCTTAATCTGTATCTCTGCTAATGCTCTGGACCCAGATCTTTAAAAACTACTATTTTGCAATTTCTGACAAATCCAAGCATAAATGGACAAATCTCTGGAACTTTTGTAGATCTCCTCACCGCAGAAACAATTCAAATGTTTCATCTCAATTTGAGTTAATCTGCTCTAGTTATGGCCAAAATAAGAAAATGGCTCCAGACTTAGTTTTTTTTAGACGAAACGACAGTTTTTCCTACGTCGCATGTTTGCTAACATGACTGTTGATGTGGCATTATGGATCCATGTGCCACCATGAGGTGATTCCAGGTCACTCTCTTGGCCACCCTGCCCCTACCTTGTCAACATTCATCACCTTCTTTACCTTTCTTTCATAAATTAAACTATATTTTGGGTCCCACTGTACCCAAATGCCCACCTGGCTCCTTCTTTGACCACTGATGGGACAGGGGTCCCACCTCTTATGCCAACATCCACATGGAACCCATTCATTAGCTGTGAGGATGGGAGGGTCCCATCCTGAACCCTTTCCCTTGGCACATGCAACTTACCCACCTCTTCGATTGGACGACAAAGATCAAAGGAAGATCCATGGTCCATAATTATTTATAGGGTTAAATTTGCATAGGATTTATCATTGTACTTACCTATGATACCACCACACCTTTGAGATAACACATAGCATCTCCAAAACCACTTCAGAGGATTCTGGTATTTCACAAAATCGCCTCTTAAACCTCCCAATATCGCTTATCATATCAATCTCCCCACCACCTCGGTCATAGCATCCACGTTACTTGTCGGGCCTACCACTGCGCATTGCAACCTCGACCTCTCCATTATGGCAGTCCACATCGTCACTACCACGTCACCTACCATGTGGCCAACACATCATGATGACTTCAACGTATGGAAAATCCCCAAATTTTCCAATATTTTCAAATTTCTCAAATTTTCAAAAAAGGCTATTTTCGATTTTTTCTATCAAGGCCACCATGAACTCGCTTTTGATGGTCAATTTTATCCCTGTGCATGTCAATTCAACCTCTACACCCAAAATTCCACACTTCCCATGTCAAATTCTCAATGAGTTTCACTACAAAATTTGGGGCTTTTCCACATTTCACCCAAATTCACCTCAGTTTCTTTGTACTGTCTTAAATTAGAAAAATTACAAGCCCAAAAACACTCATTCAGAGGTTAAAATTGGGTATTTTAACCCCCTGAGCTCAATTTCCTCAAATTCCTCATGAATTTTCCCCCAATTTCACTCGAGTAAATTGAAAAATAAATTTGCAGGTACACCCTAAGATTTAGTTCTACAAATTCAGTTTTTGCATGTTGAGTTTGGATCATGCAGGCTCAGTGTTGAACCTAAGGCTTTGAAACCATTCTGTAACACACCCCTTGTTGTTCATGCCAATACTGAATTTGAAAATCTACTGATTTTTCTCATACGAATTTCCTCTATATTCCTAAGACAATTGACTGCTCACTCTGCCCAATGTTGATTGTACTTCAACCCCATGCTTCCAATAACTATGAGATGTGACTTCTACACCCACCCTTTGAAAGGTAATCAATAATTGGGCTCTCATGCACTCAAACATAAAATAAATGGTTGACCCAAAATATAATAAAATTCATAAATATGGGTTAGAATTAATATCCATAATTAATTCCCCCCATTGGGCCCCTCTTAGACACTCCCTAGGCATCCCCCTCTCTTGTGGATTAATCATCCCCCATCTATGTCCATATTCCCAGCAGATGGAATCACATTATTTTTTATTAAAATCAAAAAATATATTTTTCATATTACATCACTTGGCCATAGCCAGATTCATATCTACATTATACATTAATTAAACTAGGGAGTATAGTGGGAATGTTACATAACGTGAGAGATTAAATGATCTTTCACTAAATAAAAAATGATTCTCTTTTCCTTAGCCTCTCTCTTACGATGAGCGGCCAACTGTGTTGGATCAACATGTTCAAGAACCACTTTCACAACATGCTCCCAATGTTTAAGTTGCTCCATAAGCAACTGTAACCTAATTTTCCAAGGAACAAAATTGGAAACTCCTTCCATCTGGTCACACTCTCTAAGACAAAGATTCATCTTACACTTCCTGAAACAATAGTCAAGTGCACAAATAAATAATATATGAAGTAGAAACAATCCTTCTAAGGGTCCAAACACTTCTCCTAAGTGACCTAGGGTGTCACACCCAACAAGGTCAAGAACCTCTCATAGGTACACCACCCCTGAAATATGACCTCCCTCTTTCACCAAAATAGATTTTCTACCATGTATAAATTTCGTGAAATCCCAAATTAAAAAAATTCACCTCTTTCCTAGAGAATTCCTAGATCTTGTCCTTGTGAATTATCAGCCTTGGGGCTGATCCAAAATATAATTTATCAAAGCAAATTGTAGCATCCCCATCCCTAAGTTGGGCCATGCCACACAAAATGATGACTCTTTGATGCCATTTAATTAATAAAAAATGCTTTGCATATGAAAAAAATTATGCAGACTAGCAACAAATAAATTTCAGGCATTATTACAACATAAAAACCCATAATAGAATTAACTCAATTAAACATAATGATAAATAAAAAACACAAGAAGACACTTATATTTTATAAAACATCGACTGGATGTAGACATCAAACTTTCCTCCCAGCCATAGACTCTGTTTCTCATAAACTTTCAACAACAGGTCACTCCTGAGCTGAGTCTAAAAATACACCATGGAAGGCTTCCTAAACCAGACTAATATCTAACCAAAACAATAAAACTCAGTTCAAGGTGACAACTTCAACAACTAGCCTACAACCTCTCATTTCTCACAACCTGTCCCACCCCAGGAAGTGTACCCCTTCTCTGCTCAATAGTCCTTTGGTTGTGCCATTTCCCTTCCGGGGCTTCAACAATAGGTCAGGCAGAAAGTCTCGGAGCTCTATAGCTACTACCTAGCACACAAGGAAAGAAATTTCCAGCAATTTTCTCACCCAGATATAATGCTCACAGGCCTAACAACCTTTTTCTTTAGTATGCAAACAGACTAGACAACCTTCTTCTTTAGCTCAAACTACCAAGGTTTACTGGTTATAATTAGTTGCAAAATCTCCCAAGTATAGGCATGAATAATGGATGAAAGAGAGAGTACATATGACAAGAATGATCAAGAGAATGATGAGAGAAACATGGAGAATACACTATTTCCCCACCCCCACTTTATGTATGCATGTTCCCAATTTGACACTTATCATGTTGGGAACTACCTTGCCCCCACTTGGTGATATGTTCTCCCTCCTTAGGAACTTAGGATAAAACCTCATATAATTAGAATCTAGGAACAATAATATATTATTCCCTTATCTTAAGCCTCCTTGGATTAGTCCCTCTTCCTAGACTCTTATCCCCCTTTCCCTCATGTGGGTTTCTATCCCCCCATACTCTTTTTGTCTAGTTGGTCTGCAACAATGATGTATTTTTTTTATTAATAATCCGAGTGTGATTACATATTAAAATGATAGGCTCACTAGCCTTTTAGCACATAGGCTCCCTGGTCTAAATCACACAAGAACTTTGGCCCAAAGTATCTTGTCTCACCATCTTATGAAATATATATGTACATTTGCAATTGAGGTTTGAACTAGGGGTATTACATTCCCATTCCCCTTATTTATGCACTCTCCTCAATGCATTATATACACATGTACAATCCAAAAATATTCAAAGATATTCAAAAATATGTAGGTACTCCTCCCGCATGGTATCTTCATGCTCCCATGTTGCATCTTCATGACCATAACGAGTCCATTGGTCCTTTACTACCCCTATTGCTCGATTTCGGAGTAGCTTGACTTTTCGATCCAATATGTACATCGATTGAATTCAGAAGTATCCTTCTTGCTCCACTTGAATCACATTCCAATTAATTACATGATTAGCATAAGGTACATACCTTTTAAGCAAAGACACGCAGAATACATTATGAATGCACATGAATGTAGGTAGTGCAAGAATGTATGCAACATAACCAATCCTCTCTAGGATTTCAAAGGGTCTACAATATCTTGCTACAATTTTTGAACAGTTTCCCAACTTCAGGGAACTTCTCTTGGCCTTCACTTTTAAGAAAACATGGTCTCCCACTTTAAATTCTCTATGAGTTATTCCCTTATTTACATAAATTATTTTCCTATCTTGTGAAGCCTTTAAATTCTTCTTTATTTTCACCATCCATTCTTCCATCTCCCTGAGCAATTCTAGCCTAACCATTGATCTGTTTGCTAGGTTGTCCCAACTCATTGGCGTGTTGCACTTTATACCATATAATGCTTCAAATGGGATCATATTTAAATATTTTTTATACCCATTATTATAAGAAAATTCAACTAAGTGTAGATATTCTTCCCATTTTGATGGTTTATCCATCACATACATCCTTAGCATATCCTCAATCACCTTATTGACCCTCTTCATTTGTCCATCTGACTTTGGATGTTATGTATTGCTAAAATTCAGTTTTGTCCCAAATCCTTTGAATAATCCTT
This sequence comes from Picea engelmannii, assembly GCA_009831015.1. Lineage (NCBI taxonomy): Eukaryota > Viridiplantae > Streptophyta > Pinopsida > Pinales > Pinaceae > Picea > Picea engelmannii. Next base: position 18,135 of record ML780766.1, read on the forward strand.
ACCAAAAATTTGATGTGAATTTGGGATCTCTGTCAGAAAAAATTGCCTTAGGCATACCATGAAGCTTGGAAATTTCCATCATATAAATATCTGCAATGTTAGTTGCCTTGCGAGTTAGCTTCACTAGAATAAAGTGAGCATATTTAGTGAGCTTATCCACCACCACCATGATAGAATCATTCTACTTCGTTGTTCCAAGAATCTTGGTGATGAAATCTGTAATATACCAGATATAAAATGTATGCAGAACAGAAATAAAATGCTAGTAATGGCAGAATAACAACAATATAACCAGAACATTCACCACAATAACACTTAAATAATATTAGAATAACAATAGAAATAGCACTTTGAATCTGAAAGCAATGTTCACGGGCCTCTTCGAGGGGGCAACCTCCAGTTGAGTAGAGCTCTATTACAATAATATCCAAGCTAGGGTTCTCATACCCCCGACTCCTATTTATACTAAAAAGAAGCATCTAGAGGAAGATCCTTCTAGAAGCGAAATCTTCTATTAGGTCTTCTAACATCCACCTTATTCTATTTTATTGGAAGGCCTTATTAATATTGATCTTTATTACATCCGAATATATTGTTCTACCTATGTGCGGGTTAGGACCCTAACATGTCCGCCCCCTTAAAAACAACCTTGTCCTCAAGGCTTGAAATGAGGAAATTGCTGCAGAATGGTAGCTAGTTCCCAAGTGGCGTCTGCTGGAGTTGTATCTTTCCACTGGACTAGAACTTCCTTGATGGTTCTCTGACGTAGGCGACACTCACGCTAGTCCAAAACTGCTTCTGGCTGTAGCCAAATGGATCCTTCTTCAGCTAACTCTAGCAGTGTGGTTTGAATTTGTCACTTAGCTCCAATCATCTTCTTTAAGCATGAAACATGAGAAACAGGATGTAGCTTCGAATGGTTGGGAAAAGCTAATTGATAGGTGACTTGTCCCACACGCTTGAGCACGGTATAAGGACCATACAATTTGGGCACTATCTTCTGACAATGCTCGACCTTGAGAGAAGTTTGCTTGTAAGGTTGCAGTCGAAGAAACACTTGATCCCCTTCTGCAAATTGACGTTTAGAGCGACCTTGATCTGCTTGTTGCTTCATGTGATTCTGTGCCATGACCAAATTCTCTTTGAGGGAATGGAGAATAAACTCTCGATCTGTAAGTGTTAGGTCAACCGCCTGGACCTTCGAGGCACCCGATAAGTATGAGAGAACTGAAGGTGGCTTCTGTCCATATACCGCTTCAAAAGGAGTCATGTGTGTAGATGTATGGTATGAAGTGTTGTACCACCATTCAACTAGGGGTAACCATTGAGCCACTGATTTTGCTTTTCCGAGGAAAAACACCTCAAATATGTTTCTAGACACTTATTGACAATTTCTGTTTGGCCATCAGTTTGGGGATGATAAGCTGTGCTAAGATGCACTTTGGTGCCTTGTATCTTGAACAGTTCTTACCAAAAATTGCTTGTGAAAGTGGGGTCGCGATAAAAAACAATAGAGTGCATCATGCCATGAAGCTTGAAGACCTGATCCGTGAATATTTGAGCCATTGTGGATGCTATAAACGGGTGTTGCAGGGCACAAAAATGAGCATACTTGGAAAGGCGATCAACAACCACCATGATGACGGATTTATTTCCTGATTTGGGTAAGCCAGTAATAAAATCCATAGAGATATCCTTCCAAATAGCAGGTGGAATCAAGAGCGGTTGTAGTGTGCCCGATGATTTGACTGTTTCTCCCTTGTTGCGTTGACACACATCACATTCAGCTACAAAATTATGAATGTCCTATTTCATACCATTCCAGAAAAAGGAACGTTTGACCCTGTCATAGGTTTTGGTGAACCTGGAGTGCCCTGCTGTGGGTGTAGCATGAAGCTCAGAAAGTACCATGGATTTAAGCTTTGATTGTTTACTTAAATACAAATGGCCTTTGTATCGAAGTTCCTCATGGAGCCAAGAGTACCCTGGGGAAGCTTGAGCATTGGACTGCAATTGCTGGATCAACTACAAACTTTTGAGATCTTGTAGCCATTCCTGGTGAACGGCTTGGAGCCAATCTGGTACAATGAATGAAAGAGAAAAAAGGGATCCTTCATCTTCATATTTTTGGGAAAGTGAATCTGCAACCACATTGTCTTTTCCTTTCTTATAAATGATCTCATAATCATATCCAAAGAGTTTAGTCACCCATTTTTGTTGTTCTGGGGAGGAAATGCATTGTTCCAGAAAATACTTGAGGCTTTGATGGTCTGTCTTAATTTGGAACTGTTGCCCCAATAGACAAGGACGCCACAAATCCATGGCATGCAAAATAGACAACATTTACTTTTCATAGATGGATTTGCCCAGATTTATTTCAGATAGTTGCTTGCTGGTAAAGGCCAAAGGTCACCCCTCTTGCATAATGAAAACACCAATTCCTTTCTCTGAGGCATCACATTCCAACACAAAGGTCTTTTTGAAATCAGGAAGGGTGAGGACTGGAGTAGTGCACATGGCCATCTTCAAGGTTTGAAAATATTGAGTAGTGGCTGGAGTCCAAGTGAAAGAGTTCTTTTTTAGGAGAGCAGTGAGAGGTGCTACAATCTTCCCATAATTCTTAACAAACTTGCGATAATACCCTGTTAAGCCTAGAAATCCACACAAGATCTTAAGAGTCTTTGGGTGAGGCTAGTCTTGCATAGCTTCAATCTTTTTAGGATCCACCCTGATGCCATCTTTGCCAACCAGATGACCCAAGTATTCTACTTCTGAGGCACCAAAAGAACATTTAGACTGTTTTAGGAAAAGTTGGTGCTGAGAGAGTAGATGGAGAACTCGATCCACATGAGCAAGATGGCTTATCCAGGTTTTTCTATAGATGAGGATATCATCAAAGAAAACTAAGACAAAATAGTGGAGAAAAGGATGGAAGACATGATTCATGAGGCTTTGGAAGGTGGAGGGGGCATTACACAAGCCAAAGGGCATGACCAAAAACTCATAGTGGCCCTCATGAGTTCTAAAGGTAGTCTTGGGAATATCTGCCTCTTTCATACG